>WSUE01000089.1:0-116429 GCA_019633535.1 Tulasnella sp. JGI-2019a | reverse complement strand
TGGAAGGATCAGTCAGCCTTAGGAGGACATTAGGAGAATGTTCTGGAAGATTCCTTAGAATTTAGTATATATAGAGTGAGGGGAACGCTGTAGGATTCCCCATCACAAACACCTGTTTGTAATCTAGTGCCTTCAATCCATTCTCTCCTATCCTTTCTCACAAAGTAACCCATTGCCATCAGTAAGTGCTCCTGTTTGACACCCTCAGCACAGTAGTGCCTATTCAAGTTTAGCAAGGAGCTAACTCTTCACAGTTAACAGACTTAACATTCTAAGAATTATTGATAACATCATTAATGAAGCCACAGCAGGTATTATTAGTTTTGTAGTCTGCAGCACTTATATTTAACAACCAGAAGCCAGACTGACTCATTGCATGACTCAGTTAGATACTGCAGTAGTTATTCATAGATAGAAGCAGCAACCACAGCTTGCAGTAGAAGCCACAGTTATAGAAGCAGCAACTGCAGCCTGGGAATAACTGCATAGACCTAGGGTATATAAGGAGGAGGATCTGAGCAGGTCTCAGTTCTCCATTCCACCCTCTTATTGCTACCAAGTGAATACATCCCTCATACTCTCATAACCACCTGTGCAAATACCTCTCAAATCTTCAAACATCATCACAAACAGTGAGTAGGGTTCAGTTGACCTGAGCACCCTGTATCAAAGAACTGACAGAACAGCCCTCCTCACTTCACTACTACTTAAGCAATCCTACAAGTCTGACTCATTCTGTACAGTAATCAGACTGCATATCACTAAGCCATAGAACATCATCAATCAGCATATAGAACAGAATAGAATAGAATAATGAGGCTGCACATCCCCAGGGTGCATCAGGACTCCACATATCCTTCTTCATCATGCCTTCCAGGCACAACTCTGTGTTCTCTGCTCTGCTCCTTAGGTCACTTTCATGATGGTCATGACAGCAACCTTTGATGAGAGGTTACCACCATCCAAAGCAAAGTCTTCTGGAAGCTGATGTCCTGATGTTGGCATGCACTTGGAAGTTGGCTCTGAAATCCTGGACCTGCACAACAACAACAACAACACCTATTTAGATGCCTTTTGCCACAAAGAAATTGCTCAACCAGTCAACAAGCACACTGATTCATCTAGGGATGTTTTGGTATGGATCTGCTGAGCATGCATGGTCAAATATGAAGCTCAGGGCCTCATTGGAGTCTCTTCATTCAGAAATGCACATCTTCCCAAGTGCCTGTTGAGGGGTAAGGTAGTTATCACAACACTTGTTTGAAAGAGTCTTGTTGGTCTTTTTCAGAGGAAGCATGAAGTACAGACATCATGATAAATCCTTGATGACATCATTTGAACAGTTTCAAGGTGTGACCATCAAATAAGAAAATCAACTCTTGGAGGGTGGGACACAAAAAATTTCGGGGAAGTGGTTCAATATAAATCACAACATATTTTAATCAAGGTAGTCTGTGCTGTTAAATATCCATCCCCAAGAAACACAATCCATCAGAACTCTGCTCTCATCAAAGAGAAGGATGAACTCACGCTTCAAGCACAGTTAGATTTTCGATATAATACAAATAGATGCACCAGCTTGGCCCACTTGTTTTTGTTGTCGCGATGTATATAAACACTGGGCACACAAGTGAGCCGCCTCACATTTGGACATCAGGCCAGCAAGTATTTTACTATGCCCTTCAACACATCTCAATCATTAAGCAACACGGGATCTTGTACCACCGGGCATTTAGTAACTATCAACCTCACATCTGTCCAGTTAGGCTGAAAGCCGAAGAAGCCCAGTGGGAGTTCAACATCCCACAAAAAGAAGCACTGGTGGAGAAGCGATCCAAGACTGTTCCACACCAGTAGGGTGGGTACGCGTGATGATCGGAATTCGGTCAATCCCAGAGAGAAATACTGTAAGTGTGGAGGTGATCTGGCCAAGCAGTCTATTGAGCTGTCTGTGAGAACCCTATCAATGCCGGATAGATCCACGTCCCACAGCTCCGTCATATAGGATATCCATTCCAACGCGCTTTCACCCATGTCAACATCATAATAAGTGATGTCTAGCTCTTGTAAGTTAGGGCCGTGTGTTGTGAGGTAGCGAGTGATGTCTGTATTGCCCGGCAGCCTACCGAGCGTGATAGTGCGGAGGCTTGGAATTATTGTGCTTGCGATAGCGTAAGCATAGTTATTCCAGCAAACAGTGAGTTCCTGGGGAGAAAGGCTCGTCGGGATCGGTTCTGGATGTGGTCCTTGGTGACGGCGAGCATAAACACTTCCAAGAAGTGACAACCCTCGACGAGAGGCCACCATGCGTCCAGATCTATGTCATGTAAACATGCTGCTCTGAGCTGTCAAAAAATGCTTCAGTTGATGTTGAACATCCCCGGAGGACCTGACACTTCGAGAGTGAACTGTCGGACATGAGGAGTGACTTTCCCAAGCGCCATGAATACCATCTTAAAATCCCTCGTGGGTTGATCGTCGGTTGTGATGTCTGTGATGAGCTGCTTCCTCGTGATTAGGGTCTTGAACAATACCAGATCCTCTGGGTTCTCATATTAGCATTTCAGCGGTTCTCCTCTGTGATATCCTGATCCACATCTAATCGCGTGATTCGTTGTACAGCCCTCTTGAAGAACGCAATAGAGAGGTCGATCTTATCGGATCAAGGGAGTTTGGACCTGGATATATGTAAGACCCGGTCGCCGTTAGGATGTTGTGAGAGCGCAAAAACCTAGTGTTCCGAAGTATTTGCCTCGTTCAACCTCGCGGCGATCACGCTCAGTCGTACTTCGTGCTCCTTCCAAAGCACGTCCAGTACGGCCGAACAGTCCTTGCACACCAATCCCGAAATGAGTAGCTCACGTCTTAACAGATATTCGAAGAGCTAGAGGAGCACTTCCGGAATGCTGAGTGCTAGGTGAGGCTTTGAGGGCCTATGCATGCTTTACACTATTCTGTGTAGATCGAATGTTAGGTAATATCTGCCCTAACGACGGGTGTTTAATCACCTACGTAGTTGTGCTATGGGAGGGGAGATTGCAGAAGGTTTCATACATTAGGCCGGTAGGGCCACTTGAAGGAATTCCATTTAGCTCTTCCTCATCGTATCTTTTACCAAGTTTAACCCCCTCGTTGGCTCCTTCTTTTGACTATCCTCTCCTCTCTTGTCCTTGTCCTTGAGTTGGTGACTTCTCTTTCCGTAGTTACCGCTTGGATCAGTCCCTTCGACGTAGCCTTATTCATGCTCGCGCTGACTTCACCCAAAGGTCTCACAGACCGAATCACCGATTGTGTAAATCGCAGGATCGGTTCTGGACTTCTATTAGGTGAGACCTATTCACCTATCGAACAGTGTACTGGGAGATAGCATTCTTCCTGTACAGGATTAGGATCAGATCAGGCCTAGGTTTGACATTAAATCTCTATAACATGCTGCTAGAAGTATGAAATAAATACAACATCAACATATATTCAGACCCACAACACGTGGAGTCATTCTTAGGGGGGTGCTCTCTCTTTTTTAGTCACTCCAAGCTGCAGCCATCTATTGGCCTAGGTTTCGCTGCTGAAATCCGTCCCCGAGAAGCTCAAACCCGTCAAGACCCCGCTTCCATAAATGAAAAGAGCGAACTCACTTTTAAAGCACAGCAGAATTAGATTCCCGATACAGTTTAAACAAACTGACCAGCTCGTCCCAATCTTTGTGATCGCGTCTTGCATAGGGATCGGGACCACCCCAGAGCTCTTTTGCGTTTGGACACCATGCTGCCAAGCATTTTGCTATGTCCTTCAGAACTTCCTCATCATCGGGTAACGTAGGGTCGCTTATCGTAACGCGTGTAATAACGGTCGGCCTCACATCCGTCAAGTTAAGCTGAAAGTCGGAGAAGTTGAGTGAGAGTTCAACATCCTCCAGAGAGGAACAATGACGGAGAAGGGATTCGAGACTATCCCACGTCAGTGGGATGAATGCCGGTGATATTCGGTATTCATCGGTCAATGGCAGAGACAGACGCTTGAGGTGTGGAAACGATCGGGCTAGGTGATCGATCGAGTCGTCGGTGAAGAGGATACCGTCGAGACCCGATAAATCCACGACCCGTAGCTCTGTCATCTTGGATATCCCTTCCAACGTGTCTTCACCTATTTCAACTCCCTCATAGGTGATATCCAAACACGCCAGGTCTGGGCTGTGCTTTGCAAGCCGGTGAGTGATATCTGTCTCGCTTGGCAGCCTACCGAACGTGATGGTACGGAGATTGGGCATTATGGTGCTTGCGATAGCGTACGCATAGGCGCTCCATTCAATCGTGAGGTTCCGGAGAGAAAGGCTCGTCGGGATCGGTTCTGGGTACGGATCTTCATAACAATATTCGTCCTCCCCGACGGTGAGCACAACCTCTTCCAAGAAGTGACAACCCCCGACGAGAGGCCGCCATGCGTCCGGGTCTATGTCCTGTAGATACGCCACTCGGAGCTGTTGAAAAACACCACAGTCGATATTGAAATTCCCCGGGTATTCTGGCGCACCGAGAGTGAATTGTTGGACGTGAGGAGTGACGTTCCCAAGTGCCATAAATATCTTCTCCAGATCCTCTTCAGGGTGGTTCTCGATTGTGAGGCTGGTAATGCGCTGGTCTTTCGTGATCATCGTCTTGAACAAGACCGAATCTTCTGGGTTCTTATATTTGGATGTTGATAGTCTGAGATCCCTCAGGTTCGGGATGAGATGTGTCTGAAGCGTTGAAGAGATGCTCTTGAGGATTTCAGCGATTGTGTCTGTGATATCTTGATCCACATCTAGCTGCGTGATTTTCTGTGCGGTCCTCTTGAAGAACGCAGCGTATAGGTCGATCTTATCAGATTGAGGAAGTTTTGACTTAGATATCTGTAAGGCTCAGTCACCATTAGGATGTTGCGAGGTCACGAACGCTTAGAACTCTGAATTCCCTTACCTCGTTCAATCTCGCGACGATCACACTTAGCGGTACCTTGTGCTCCTTCCAAAGCAAATCCAACGAGATCGACCAGTCCTTGCACACCAATGCCGCGGAAGCTAGCCCACTTCTCCCTAGATCCTGGAAGCAGTGGAGAAGCACTTCTGGAATGAATAGTGCTGGGTGGGGCTTTGGGTGTGATTGATGTATAGACATGCTTATAACATCGGATATTAGATTTATGCCTGCTTCAAAACAATAAATGTTTATTCACCTGCTGAACAGTCGTTAGTACCGAAAGTAGTCCGAATCAGAGTGCGCCTTACCCTACACGTGTGGTGTAGTGGAGGGTGGAAGAGTGCTTAATATTCCAACATCGACGGCGGGCGCAGCAAGCCACGACGCGCATGGTTTCCTCTTTTGCCCTTAGGGTCAGCTTGTAAGCAGGGACCTTATGGGCGTGGAGCAATAATGGATCCAGGCATATTCTCTAGATCTGCGTGTGCGAGGAACAACGTCCACGCCATACTGGGAACCGTTGGTATTCATGTCAGATGAGAAACAGACAAAGCTAACCTAGCTACACGCTATCAACCTCAAAGGCTCACCAAGAGTCCCAGCTAGCTCGTCTCATCGTATCTATCCCTAGGTTTGACTTCGTCACTAGCTTCTTCGTTTTAGCACTCCACTTCTCTCCCTCTCTTTGAGCTGGAGACATCTATTCCGTTATATCACCACCGCTCCCAGTCGCCTCGGCTTCAGTTCATTCATGCTCACACTATATCCTTGCTGATTGCTCCTCCTGGACTCCTGAAGGTCACACAGAGTATTACATATGCCAAGTGATTGCTAGCGAGCTCCATCTAAGGATATTTCTCGTTCTGGACGCGAGCTCCATGAAGCCCCTTTCCCGCTGCAGCGATTTCTGGTCCCTTCTTCGACAAGGAAGTAGGCAGCCTGAAGTGATTACTCCTGCCAAGATTAGTCCGATCAAAACTGGCAGAACCCTAAAGTGCGCTACCTGCGGCTTTCCGTTAAGAGAATGAGAAACGCCCCAACCCCCATTGCCAGCAACGGCCGCGACAGACCACCATTGGTCCGTAATGAAGTGAGCGGTGTAGGAAAAGTTGGCACCGAATCTTTGCACGTCGTGTCCTCTCTCGTGTATTTTACACATATGGTACGACCTTCAATTGACTACATTCAATTGACTACCCTCCTGTCGTTTAATGGCATCCCGTGACATGAGGGAATCAAGGCACGGGATCACACGCCTGATTCATCAGACAATTTCATCCCGATCTTCTCGTCAGTCTACCTCAAAATTTCACCCCCAAGCCGCGTCACCCAACCTACTCAACCCATCCAGGACTATCCGACGCTGCTTATTTTGATCTCTGAGTTATCCACTCCCCAAAATGTCCGAAGTCCCTGCCACCACCCCCGCAGTTGTTGCACCCCCGACTGCACCTTCAGATGCAACAAAACCAGCCGTAGCGGCTCCCTCGTCCGAAACTCCATCCAAAGCTGATGCACCGCCCTCGTCAACAAAACCGAGCAATAAGCCTGGTGCCAAGGAGCCTGGTCCAACGGCCGCATCCCTCCTCGCCCCGCAACGCTACATTCCTGGAGCCCCCCCGCCAGAACCTCCGAAGGTCAAGGCACTTCGCCAAAAGAAACCAAAAAAGGAGAAGAAGGATGATGCTGGCGGTGTGGAGGTCCCCGATGCGCATAGTGCCGCGTTGACCGATAAAGCTCCGGGTCAGCAGGATATCGAGTCTGGCAAGGTCGCACAAGAACTGGTCGCCGATGAGGATGAGATCGATGCGCTCCTAAAGGAAGACGAGGAAAAGGAAGAGAAGGAAAAAGGAGCTACACCGGCTGTCCTGGCTGTGGAGAAGAAAATTAAGAACTTGCAGGAACGGATAGTGAGTAACCAAAGCTCTAACACAAGCTCCCTCATTTGGGTTATGTTTTGTTCGGAAGAGTCTGACCCTCGTTCTGCCTTGCAGTTACGGGCAAAGAAATATTCCGACACACCTGACAAGGAATTGGACAAGGATCAGAAGGTCCTGAAGGCAAATCTCCCTACATTGGAGGCCACGATCAAGGAGATGTCTGAAGTAAAGATAGCGGTTCAGGTGAGACTGCCTCCGGCCTGCGTTCATTGCGAGTCACGCTAACGGATATCCTAGAATTACGAAGCCAAGCACGACGTCATCAATCAGGCCGAAAAGAAACAGCGAAAACAGGAAGAGTTGACTAGGCAACGTCAAGCTATCAGGGAACATCTGAATAACTATGAAGTATGTGTATCCTGGCCGTCAGCCCTCATTCCCTTCGATTAACAAAGTCACTTCTGGACCTCCAGAGCAAAACCATTGCCAAAGTTCGGACCGTCCTCGCGTTCCTATCTCTCTCCTCGTCCCTGACCGAGCCTTCCTCCTCGAGACCGTTTGTGGCAGCGATGGATGAACTAGATCGGGCTGCGATCACCAAGGCTGCCGAAATTCTGTTGGGTGAAGAGTTGACAGGAAAGGAGCAGGTTATTAACGGCTTGATAAATGACAAGTCTATCGGGGAAGTAGAGGGTGTACCTTGTAAGCGTCTAACTTGACCTTCCAAATTGAGGCGTACTGACAGTTGGATGACTCTCCGCTTTAGTCAAGCGCCTCCGAGAACTTGCAACTAACTTCGCCCGACCTCTCTCGCCCGAGCCATCCGCCGACGCACCTCTAATACCAGCGAACGGTGCATCAATGGCAAACCAAGCCGCCGCTACATCCGCTGCTGGCGCTGGTATGACCTTCACCACCGATTCCGAGCTCGAGCAACCTCGGGCTCTGCAATTCGGTGCCCTAGACGAGGTCTCTGGCATGGGTACGAACGATCTTAGGGATAACGGAGGTGTCGACCAGGCCCTCTCTCAGAGCATCGAGATCGTCGAGGGCAGCTCGATCCCTTCCGCTCACGCTGTTCAACAGGAGTGGGTCGAGGTTGAAAAGGACGATGGTCAGACTGAGAGGGGTCAGGCTGAGGTGGGCTTTTTACCTAACACACTAACACAGGCATATGCTGATGCGATTGTATTGTCTCTGAAATTTAGACGGGTGCGATCGACTGGGCTGCGGATGACGAAGGAGAGTTGCCATCCATCGACAGCCTCAACGCCAAGTTCGGCACCTCGGGTGACGCTACGCCCATCGAGACGCCTTCTGCGTCGACAATGCTCCCTAACGCATGGCCAATAACACCCGAGGTAGACGAAGGCTCCCTCACTATCGTCAACCCTGCCGCTGCCGCCGAGTCCAACACTCGCCTCACCGCTGCTGCACGCGGTGTTGCCCCAGAAGACGATGGATGGACTCCTGCACAAGGAACGCGCGGTGCTCCAGGGCATAGTGGTCGTGGTGGGTTCCAACACAGAGGTGGCGATGGATTCAGGGGAGGTGACCGTGGAGGGAGTGGGTTCAGGGGCCGTGGTAGGGGTAGAGGCGAGTTCCGTGGAGGCTTCAGAGGTGAGCATAGGGGTGGAGGAGGTGGAGGATTCGGCTCTGGGTGGCGGCCACCTGCGAATGCAAACGGTGGGGCAGAAGGTGCACCGGAAGGAGAAGGTTGGACGAGGCAGGAAGGAGCAAGGGGTGGACGGGGTGGAGGGTTCGAAAGAGGGCGCGGAAGAGGAGAGTGGAGGGGTGATGGCGAGAGACGCGGGAGAGGTGGTGGTACGTGCCCACATCCAATTTCATCCTGTCGGACGACGCGAACTAATGATTCCTCGTAGGCTACCGCGGTCGTCAGGGCCCACCCACACCAGGCTCGGGACCCGCCACTCCACCACCACAGCCAACGCAATAGGCGACTGGTTCATCAATGCAACTGGGCTAGTATCACCTTAATTCTCCCATCCTATCGGTCATGTCGTCCCTGTCATCCTAATCAACTCCGCCGTGTCACACTCGCAAATCGACTACATCCTGTAGACCAATCTATCGCCCCCGTTGTATCGTATCTTGGACTCTGATATCATTCTGTTGTACTTACCCAAGACTTGGAAATGCACATCTACGAATTGCCTGTATAATTGCGTGACTAGAGCGCAACCTGAGACCTTTTGCCGACTTGCGGAGATGAGATGCTTGATGGATTTGCACTCAGAGCGGCCAATGTTTTAACCCAGAGACCATATATTCATAAGACCCAAGAAGAATAATGTAAAAGAACCACGTCCCAGTGTCAGTGGACCCGTATCCGTGCTCATCCAGCCCCAGTGATAAAGATACAAAATCTGTCAACATTGATCACATGTTGACACGCGTGGATTGATCCGAAGAGCTGCGGCCTGCATGGAGCTGAAGCCCCCTTTTCTCTTCCGTGGGCGTGCCGACAACGCTTGCGCTCCCGGTTCTGTGGAAGCGGTGGACCTCGTCGGCAGGTACAGTGATGCTGACGGGACGCCTCGAGTCAGCCAAAAAGAGGATTTGGATAGACGCGCCTAGCAAAGCTCCGAGGATGTTGGTGAGCGCGGCCAATGCTGAATACTGCATCGGGAATGCCCCTCGTCCCCAAACGATTCCGGCCACGAACCGCCCTCCGAGATCGCGCGCTGTGTTCAAGACGAGTGAAGCTGGCGCGAAGGCCCAAATAACGCTGAGGCGAGAAGCAATACATCAGTGACCTTCCAATCGCGGTGAAGATGGAATGCAAAAGAAATAGTAGACTCACACAGCGTAGGCCATGCCAATCAGAACGGGTGCACTGTAGGTGCATATGAACGGGTTCGACAAGTCGAGGATGGTAAATACTACCAGAGATAGTACAGCGGTGGCAAAGATCTCTGAGAGGAAGACGTAACCGAGGCTCTGGCCAGGTGCTGTGAACAAAGCGAAAACTCCTGCGGGTCCCTCAGGAGAGAAAATCTTCGCGGCTGCTATGGGTCCAGCAGCCTGGAGCTCCATTGTTATCAAGTCGAGCTCCTGCTTGTATGCTCCGTATACGACTAGCGCGGCTAGGAAGGCCCCGAAGATCTGGCTGATGATGTATTGCTGAGCCATGATAAGACAATAAATTAGCAAGGCTATCAGAATGTTGGGAGATCACCACTCACAGGGACTTTCTTCCATGGGAAGCCCTTGAATATCGCAAATGCAATCGTATATGCTGGGTTCAGGTGCGAGCCAGACGTAGGACCTAACCGCCAGAAGATTGCACTGTCAGGAAAATCCGTGAGTACCACTCAAATTACGCGTCTTTACCCACCAGCTATCATTATGCTCAGGGTGATACCGATACCGTATGCCCAGCCGATAGAGAACAGGCTGCCAAATCCTGAAACCCCCGCGGATGCGGTGGTGGAAAAAGCAGCCCCTGCACCGAGTCCCTGTCATTACAACACATGCATTAAATAAAATCAACTAGAGTTTACAAAGAGCACCAGAGTCACAGGTAACTCACACAGTAGACGTAGAGAAACATGCCCATCGCCTCAGCGAAACACTCCATCAACCATTTCGGCCGGCGAGCCTCCTACAGAAGAATAGCTTCAATATCGAACCCAATACAACTGGGTCGAGGTATGATAGCGCGCGTACCCAGGCAAGCAACCAGTTGGGCGCCCTTGCGATCGGGGGTGGAGCGCGGGTCTCGTGTTCGGCGACCACATTAGCGACGCCAATTTCCATATCCCCTAGATTACGCTCAGGTCTTTGATGTGCCATTCTTTCGGTTAAGATTGATGGGAAACGTGGGAGGGCAAAAGTGGCGAGCCGAACAGTCCAGTGCTTGCCATTTAAGGCCCAATGAATAGAACCAATGAGCCGAACCAGTCCAATCCTGGATCCAGCAGATCAAGTCATAATGCTGAGTCGATTTTGACATCTGCAGTCCTAGCTGCTATGTTCATTGTGCAGAATCGCTTGGCATTTTAATCTCCTCTAATTGGGGTGGTTTGTAGCCCAACTTGGGTGTGATCCCAACCAAGAAGCCATGGACCTAGCAATACATATTTTGCTGCAAGACATGCACTTACAATGGCGAATCTGGATATTGAAGTAACAGAGGCGCTCGCCAATGGGCAGGTGCATGTTCCCGATCTTACCGAATTATTTGATGGAAGATTTGTGTTGGCGATCGTAGGTCACTGACATCAAAGTGGATCGAAAGGAACCGTATACTCCGGGAGCTTGCTCTATTAGCCACCGAAGCTACGACCAGGGAACGGGCTGAAGGATCCTATCAGCGATTGAACAAATCTTGCGGCGATGCATCGCCCTGCATCTTTTCGCTTAACTAATGTTAGTGGTGAAGCTTCACCGCCAGTAGATCAGATCCTACAAGTATTATGCGACTTCCCAGACCGAGAAACCTACAACTTACGGCCTCTTTTTCGAACGGAGTGAAGGCGCACTGCTACTGTCGATCTTTTACCATGACCCTCCTCATCGAATATACCCCCGACCTTTTCTGCCGTGTGGCCAAGACCAACAGTCGATCACCTCGAACTCAAGATAGCCCGACGGCCCCGACCATCGAGCCAAACGCTTCGACAAAATCCTACAGGAGCTCTCCCAGGGGCGGTCGTTGCGGAACAGGCATCACACATGGCGATTCCCCGGACTCAAGAGTATAAAGATCAAGGGCACCAGCGATTATGATCTCAAGTTGTTGCTTAGGATGGTGTGAGCCCGTATGAAAGCGGCTTACATGAATGAAGGAAATACCATACGTGAGCAGCTCATATCGTTAGAACGCCAGGAAATTGCCAATGATGACAGGTCGATGGATACAAATACTTGACAAGAGATCAAGAACATTCTCGGAAAGGAGTCGTTTGGGACAAGGATGAACAACCTGAAGGGAGGAGGAACGTTCGGAAATCTGAGGTCGAAAAGGACATGTAGGAATATATGGTAGCGAGTAGAATAATATATTTCACGCTCAGTTAGGTGAGATTTTGAACGTCCTCGAGAGCATTTTGGGGTTTCGCGGATATATGTATCTGCACTATGATGTAGTCCCCTTTCGCTCATATCGGCGACACTCTATCTGTATAAACAAATTTGATAAAAATAAAATATGCTACGTAAATACGGTATCGTAGAAGAAGCCACATGGCAAGCAGCCGTAAGATCTGGCCTTCTAGCACATCGTGGAGGTATAGAGTGCACCTTAATCTGTCCCTGATTACTTCAGGTCGGTATAACTCGTCAAAACGGTTCCGAGTGTTGTGACGACCTTATTTCGCTTTCGGAATTGCTCTTGGCGTGGCTCGGGCGCCTCTTTCATTGGCCGGTTGAGCGTAAATTAAATCAAGAGTTTGTACATTTATATATTTGTAATCAGTAGCATACATTTCATAGATTCATCCAAGACAAGATGAAATGAATCTTTCACTTGTGACCGGAAGCTCTTCCTTCGTGGTGGAGAAGCTTTTCGTTCATACGCAACAGCCCAGGACCCACGCCGCTCTGGCCGCCAGTGTGAGTAACAACGCGGTGGACCCCATCCACAGGGACCTGAATAATGATCGGTTGAGTCGGGTTGGCCAAGAACAGGATTGAAATGTGGCGTCGGGGACCGCTCTGATGCCAGTGGGGACGTCCAAGGGGGTATACTTCGCCGAGAAAGCGCGTTGTCCAAAGTGAGCCGTGATGAATCGACCGCCGAGATCACGAGCTGTGTCCAACACTAGAGGATGCAAAAGGGAATACGAGAGCAAGCTAATTAGTACTTCTAAAATATAAGGAGTAGATCAAGGTTTCTCATACCGTGTAATCTATTCCGACAATGATTGGGGCACTAACGAACGATATGAAGGGGTTAGCTGAATCGAGAACAATGACTGGGGTCAATGACAGTAGCGTCGCAGCAAATACCTTATTGAGAGAGACATAACAAAGGCCTTGCCTAGGTGAGCGAGGAGGGCGAATACCCCAGTAGAGCTTTGTGGCCTGAAGATCTCTTGTATGGCGAGTATTATTAGCTCCACAGTGATCAGGACTACTTGCTTTGTGTATACTCAGTATGTTACAAGTGATGCAATGAAAGCACCAAATATCTGAGCAAATAATGCATCGCTTCGAAGGAAGAATTGAATGTCGCGTCAACGGTTAAGTGTATCCCTAGAGCCAAGTCGTACGAGAACTTTGGGTCACAGGAAGCCCTTAAAATGCGAATGTTTAACCTGGAGTGAAGTGCAAGCCCGATGTTGGCCCTATCGCAATAGAGTAATGCTAAACGACTCTACTCTAAATGGTACATGGGTGGTATACATATACGGAAACTGGGACTCCCAATGCGACGTGCGCACACCCGATGGTAAATAGATTTTTGTACTTATTTTTTTTGGTTGCTGATTACTGATAATACATCAAGATCAGGTCTATCGGTAAGCTCACAAATAAACGACGCAATGCAGGCGACGCATATCTCCATGACGTCATTCACGCGGGACCAAAGAGATGTGCATTTTTTCATTCAACGAGCCATCCGGGTGGACTCGTGGCTGGTGGACCCTGGTACTCATTGGGACGGTCGAAGGTCAAGTCCCTGACGCTGGTCGTTGATTTGTCTTATTCTGAACGATGAGTGAAGAGGACAGAGACAAACAGTTCAGGAGAGCCAGTTACTGCTGCATATGTATATCGTATTAATCAGGAGACTCGCTAGATGCATCGATTTGCGGTGAATTTAATGCCGATACCCAGCTTCGGAACCAATAGAAGTACATCTCTGGTATAACATATGACCCGAACAAGTTCGAAGACAACCTTCTTCCGTGACGTCCCGTTTGCAGTAGCTAAAAAACGTAACCCCTAGATCTATCCTTGGTGGCTCGCAGGTCAGTAAGTTAACCAAACGTGTTGTCTTTACTGGATGCGATGTGGACTTTATGGTAGCTCAGGTGGCACAATGCAGGCCCAGTGGAGAGAGGTACATGTCACCTGTACCAGGTGCGTCGTCATTAGGGGACCCACGCGAGCATCCATTGCGAGCTCAACCTATGACCCATGCAAACGGTTGACTGAATCCTAAATAGTCACCTGCGTAGTATGGATGCAGTCTTCTTGGGAAGAAAACATACACTTTCCATATCGGACTAATCAACCTGTTCTAAATATATAAACGATAACTGAAACACCTCGATCTAGCTGTCAAATCCGTCCCGTTAATCATCGGTGACAGGGCTGAAGCGAGGATGGTTAAAAGGTCAATATATTGACATTAATTGACGGGTCAGCCAGGGGGCGGTGTCGCGTCTAATGGTAATATGCGGGACTTGGCGTGAATCTTCACCTTCTATCTGCACCGAATATCCACGAACTCCTATTCTCCTATAGGACAAATGACGAAGGCTATTGCGAATCTATCGTAACCAACTTTTGAAGTGCTAGTCTTGGCGATGTTCCGAAAGGTCGGATGGAGTTTTTACCGTATCGCCAATTGGTAGATGGTGTGGCTCATACAGTCCATCAACTTGAATTGTAGTTTTACAACACGTAGGTGTTAAATTCGTACGATCTCGAAGAGGTGTTCCCCGCAATGAAACCCTTAAACTCACTTGCCTATATTTGGATATCGTCTTTGCCCATAGGGTTAATTAGACGCTTTAGCATGAATGCAGCAGGATAAATCCGCCTCTAGATTGACTTCCATGGGTTGTCTCCGTTGTGCTACAATCGCAATCGGAGATAACAAATCGCATAAGATCTCCGGTCTCAAATGCCCCAGGATCTAGCGTGCAGCCCTTTGGGATAGCTCGGGCTCATCCCTCCCTCGGTCTGGGGTTTGACAGGTTCCTAGCCGACCCGCCTGTAAGGAATTGCCCTGACGACCCTGGGCGATCTTTACAGTGAGGACTCGTCATGACTGAGAACACGAGGGAGGCTATGTAATTACAGGTGACATGGCCAGCCACAACATGCTACACCAACCTTGCGTCAGAACATTCTGGATCATCATTGCATTTCCCAAGTGGGGGAGTTATGGCTTGCTTCGAACCCCCATGAAAACTATCAGGGCATGTGCTACATAACGGAGCTGGTTTGGAATATCGATCTGGAGCCCGAGAAACTAATGCGCTCTCGAGTTCAACGATTCACACGTTCGCGAAACCAAACTACTACATCCGAAAGTGCATGGCCGCATAGAATATTATACAGCTTATGGATTAGGATATCAGCTTGTGGCACGATCAATGCCGGAACTATAGATCATTTCCCCTGAAGTTTCTCACTCATTAGGACCACATCCTTTAGATGGGCGGGAGTCGCGCGCTATTGCCCCAAGTGTACACCATGCGGCTACGCCTCAACCTCTCCGCCTTCGACCCGTTAATGGAATCTTACTCAATAGAACCGAGGGTGTATCAGTGTTCTTAATATGATGCTGCCCTGCCCTCGAAGCAGTTCGGAATCACCGGTGCCTTATCGGGGAAGATACGGCCCTGTCAGGCTCGGGTGTGATGAGCGTGGGGTACATGACATAAAGTACACATTCATGTGCTCGAAAGCAATTACTATTCTGCAAAGAACGAACGAAAGAGACAGGAGACGAATATGATAAGGTGGTGATTATACATATTAAGCGTGTATGATGGTAGTTCGAAACGTGGAGGTACAGAAAATGTTCCATGCTGGACAAAAGCCATGAAAAATGTCGAGGAGGGAGGGTAAACGAAGATGAAACGATAACATCCATATTACAGTAGCCTAATTGTTCTCCATAGTTATATAGATAACAGTCAGGGATGTGATCCCGTCATCATCCTTCAGAGGTATGTGTGGTCATCGAAGAGTGTTGTGGAGGCGACTAAGACGGGGGATGTTGTGCATCTGGGTGTCGATGTTGCTTTGGAGATGAATGGTGGTGATGGTGATGGTTGTGGCTGTTAGATAATTCGGCCTCGAGCATCATGTCCTCCTCGAGTTCGCCTTCTCCGTCACCCTCGTCCATATCCTCAACACCTCCTCCAAGGCCAGAAGATAAGGCAAGATCGTCTTCGGCACCACCGGTAGCTTCAGGGGCGCTTCGAATACCAGCAGCCCGCTCGGCACGTATGAGTTGGATTCGGAGGCGCATCATTTCTCGCTGAGATTCCAGAGATCAGAACCCGTAAGGTCAGCAAATCACTTCTACGAAAGCATGAGGGAAAAGATTCCATACTTGATGCCACCTGACACGCTCCGCCTCCTCGCGTTGCAGTCGCATCACCTCAAGCTCGTGCTCCCTCGCCTTGTCCTTATCTTTCTTGTCGGTTAGGCTGGAGACTATCGCTTGGATGGTCTGGGACAGTGGTGGACTAGGGGTGCTTTGATCCCTCGGAGCAGGCGAGATCGTCGACATTGGGGGATCGGGCGTCACAGTATTCGTCCCTCGGCCGACACCTCTTGCCGATGACGCAGATCCACTGCCGCCACCACCGCGAGGTCCTGGCAAAAAAGAAGAGGGAGGAGACAGGGGTAAGGATGGCCTAATATACGGTTTTGCACGACGAGAAACGCGGGGACTCGTACTTGGAGAAGCAGTAATGGGCGGCTGTGGCAGCTGCGGATTATAGACTCCGCCACCACCACCTATGGCAGCGGATGATGGCACGGTAGAGTTGGATAAAGAGGGAGGCCCATAGTAGTGACGAGACTGGGGTTGTGGTTGGTGATAGTTCGAAGACGAGGTTGCGGTGCTTGGCATAGCGGGAGTGTAACCCACGTTCGTGGAGGATTGAGAGGCTCCAGTATTAGGATGAGAGGGGTTGTATGATGCACTAGCTCCTTGACTGGACGTTGCGCGACGAGGCGCTTGGGGCGGCGGTGCAGGGTAACCATATCCGTCTGATGGGGGCCCAAACCCGGGATTCTGTTGAGGATAGGTGGCGGCGCCATGATAACCCATATACGACGAGCCAGCCGCAGAGGACGATGACGAGGGCTCAACATAGGTAGTTGGCGCTGGGGGGAGCTATTATGATACCACGAGCGACGATGCCAACGGAAGGTATGAACATCAACGCCAATAAACGAACGAGTCGAGAGATAATAGTGACAGCGCCACTCACACCTTTGGGAAGATCGACTGCACCACGAAGAGCGCTAGAGCTATTTGAGGAACTCCCTTGAAACTGAAGTGGGTTCATCGGGGATGGCGGTACCGCTGTGGAATGTGAGGTACTGCTGGTGGCGCCGGTGTCCGCACGAGGTCGGGAGGGCGACCGTTCTGAAGTGGGCTCCTCAGATCCTGCAGGGGTATCAATACTAAGGGGGGTCTTCTTCATCAAGTCCCTTATGCGAAAGAACTGAGGGAATTTGACTCGGACGCGGGCTACCAAGTGGCGATGAGGGTGAGCGCATTAGTTGGCAGACCACGTCAGAGATTAAAGTGCACCAGGACCGAGGGTACCGAGTATCAAGATTTGGCGGTCGCATTTATATACATAGGAGGGGGATCAAATGATTAGTAACATAACGTCGTGGTCGCTAAATTGGCGTGCGCACCCCACGTGACCGCTTGCTCAGAGCCTTGTGGAATATCCCGTTCGCTCTTGAGATCCCCAATGTGTCCCAGCTCCTGCTTGCATTCGGTATGCAGGGTAGTGAGCCTATAGAATCCGCGATAAGCGTCAGTACGAGTGGGCGCTCATAGTACGAATGAGGATTAATGAGAAACGGCGCCCTGCCAGCCAAGGCTTGGCGATTATCGCCACTCGATAACGTACGACGCCACTCACTTAAAGAGTTTATTCTTGACGCTAATATAACGAACGAAATAGTTGTTGTCACTTCGGATAGTCAATGTGAAGAATAAATATGAAACGCACCTCACGGCGAGACTCTCCAAGATCCTTTTGTCATCCACGTCGAAGCGGACATCGGAAGCGAATAAATATTTGGCGATCTCACGCTGGAGATCGCGTTTGGCGACTTGCGGCGGTGGACGTATGGGGTTGACGCCTTCAGCCGCGTTAGGCGAGGTGAACACGCCAGCCCAGCGATCGTTGCCTTCAATCGCAACGATTAGACGCTCGGTGAGGTCACCATCGTCCCAGCTGTGTGGTATGCGAATAATAGCATTATAAAATGAGCTTCGGTACTGGAAGGAACTAAAACCCGGGAAAGGTTCCGTTAAAGACCTGTGGCTTACCGGACAGACACCGTGGCTTTCTCCTTTGCATCCTTCTTCCCAGGCCCCCTACCTGGCTTTTTCCTCGTAGAAAGGGGGGATGCGGATGCACCAGTTACCACTGCCGCGGACGCAGATGGATGGTCGGAGTGAGTTGAAGTCGATGGTGAATCGCCGGCCGTGTTCGACACCGACGCTTTCCTGGTTGATGCACTTGCTTCCATGATCGTAAGAGGTGGGAAGTTGGTATGCGAGGCTGTGAGACGCCCAGATGAAGACCAAACTGTTGTCAACGGTGCCAATCCACGGTATTTGTTGTCGTCTTTAATGCGATCGATGACTTGATCTCCCTCGTTGACAAAGGAAGCAGTGAACGATCGGGGAAGATTATAGGCTGTCGACAACGCAGAGGAGGGGCAGTTGAATTGGAAAAGTGGGAGGCAAGGTAGGGAATGTTGTGTTTTGCGCTGCGACTCGGTGACCTGGTCGAGGAGGGAGAGCATGGTCGGCTGCATTTCCCTTCTTATACGGGGGCAAATTACGCAGCCGAGGCGTCCGGAGATAAATGATGGATGTGCCTTCGGTCGATCACGGCGTTCCACGAGAAACTGATAATCTGCACAGCCGCTTTGGGTGAGTTGAGGGGGGTGGAGATATCAAATGCGAGTAGGGTCGAATAGGGTGCTTTGAGGTACATGTAAACGTGGTTGCGCCCCTTAGCGAGGAAAACCCACAAGTCCGGGACCTGTGATCGGGGCACCTCCTCGAGGCGCTCAAGGGTCTTTCACACAGGATTGAGCGACGCAATGGCCAAAACTTTGAGGTTGGTGGTTGGTTAGAGACCGGTCGGGACTCACTCCACAACCAACACCGCCACAACCAGCAATGGCTCGACATGCTGCCACTTCAGTTCAGCGCCGTGTCCACACTCCACTGGAGTTCACCGGGGGCTTAGGGGTCTTACCGCGGGTGGCTGTGAACTGAAGCTCGGACCGGAGTTTTGCTCAACACCGAGTCACACAAACACTATCAAGCATTGAGTCGGGACACCTATTTAGGAAGGTGCTGTGCCCGTAGTTTAGCGCTTGGTTTCACAATTTAGTGTTGTCCATCTAGACTCTTGAAGTCGGCAGTCGTCATCGTCGGGGTGATGACAACGCCAACAAATATAGTAAAACCGAGACGAGAAACTTCCGGGCAATCAAAACGGCCGGCATGAGGCTGAATTAGATGGCCAGAACTAATGGTGGGACCAACATTCAAGGCTAAAGCTCGGCCGTCACTATTATGCCCACGGGATGAAAGAAAGGAGTCGGGAACTCTATCAGAAGCCTTAATGTGCGCTATGCTTGACGCCCGTCTTCGTCTTCTGGCGCGCCAGAGTCGGGGACTGTCGTTGGTTTGGTCGGATTAAGGCTTAGCATTAAATCAAAGATGCCACGATGCGATATGATTGAGAGAGTTCGGGGTATCGAAACGTCCGGTCGTGCGATCGTCACGAGAGCACCTAAATTTGGGCACCGAGAAAAGAAGAGAAGAGAAGAGAGATCAATTTCCGTTGCATCTTTATGGAGCCCTCACCCAATCATGCCCACGGAAGGAAAAGGATGGCAATTCTCACCGCTATGAGCACAACACAAATCACTATGACGAGCACCAACATGAGACACAGGGCTCGTCTTCCGGCCTTCCTTTGATAGTCGGCTGCCGTTGTCAACTCCTCGTTCGCTCCAGCAGTGTTGACCGCCACGGAAATCACATTGCTCTCGATGTTATCTATCATGAACAGGATTGATGGGCTGTGATTAAGACAGGCACGGGACAACTTGTATCAAAACACTCACCGAGCATGCTGCCTTGCTCGACCACTAGCGTCCCCAAGTCCCGGAAAATCTCGTTTAGCTCATGGATCCCGGTCTCGATTTCGCGAATTTCCCCTTCCCGTTCGCGGATTAAAGATTCTTGATAGGCTAAATCCGCTGGCGAAAGGTGTCTGTGCACAGATAAGGCATGGTCGAAGATATGATGAAACCGATGCCATGGGGTGGCGCGATAAACTCTAGCGGACTTACTGTTGTAGAAGTTGCTGTTGCTGTTGCTGTTGTGGAGACGAGCTCGGGTCGACCCTATATCCGATGAATTGAATGGCGCAACCAGTTTTCATGGGCTGTTCGGAAAGGACGCAGGCGCCAATGCCGCAGGATAAAGAAATTCTGGTAAACTCACCCGCGTTCCGCCTGATCTTCCTCCACAGCGGACTTGCTGCTCTGGACAACTGTCCTTTGTCTCTCGGCACTAGACTTTTGTGCCTGTTGAAATGCCACAAGGGACATTTGTAAGTCATGAGATGTCTTCTGTAGATGTGTCTTGTATTGTGGCTGTAAACAACAAAGGCAAGATCAGAAATGTCAATGCTCCCGGCTCCGGAATTCGACGTGCCGCTGACCAAGTTCAGGTTCGCCTGAATCCCAGCGAGCTTTTTCAGGTCATCCGTGCCACGCTTAACCATATCTCGCGTCGTCTCTGTCAAATCATGTCTGTCATGATGCACCAGCAAAAGGAGCCACCATTGGTGTTAGACCGTAATTTCCTCCTTCGTCTCAAGGTGCCCGTCGCACTCACAGGCCCTTTCGAACAGCAGCAGTATCCCGCGCGGTACCAAGCTGATCCACAAGCTTCAGCATCCCCTGCACGTTCGCATTGATCTTGAAAACCTGCAGGCTGAGTGACTGCTGCAGCTGCCTGAACTGCGCATCCTGGCTTCCTCCTGCACCGCTCCCGGAAGGTTGTCGAACCGGCTGGCCTCGCTCAATATCTTGGAAACTCATTATCGTTGCAAAGTCCTGCGGGCTGATTGGGGCGTTTCAGTAAGCGAGAGGGGTTAGACGAGTTCTGGCGCGCTGACGCCTTGCGATGGAGCTTCACAATCACGCTTCAGGTGCGTGGTGGTTCGGATCGAAACTGCTGGGATATGCCGGTGTGTGTTAGGATTTGGTTTGACATAGCCACACCATCGCGTCACGCCCTGCATCTGAAAGAATCTGGAGTTATCATCAGTTTTACAATACTGGAAAGGTTGACTCGAAGCCATTTATTTTGTGTTGTATGGGTCGGCCGATCTACAGAACGTCCAACACGCAATCCACCACTGACACGAATTCAACTCCTAACAACCAATCATCGTCTGCAATGTCTCAAACTACGCCAGCTCGTCAACATGCTCTTGATCTCATGGCGCGCAGAGATCAGCTCGAAAAAGATCTCAAGGAGCAACAAGTTATCCTCCGACAGAACGATAATGTCGGGCTGCACAGTCCACTCGTAGACCCAGAGGGATTCCCGAGGAGCGATATCGATGTATATGCTGTACGATACGCACGCGTAAGGTGAGGGCTCAGAAGATTGGTCTGCCTTAAAGAACGCAAGCAGTCTAATGATTTCTTTCAAGAATTATCGAGCTTACCAATGACATCAGAGACTTGACGGATCAGCTGGCTGTGGTCTTGAACACAGTCTATGAACCTCAAGCAGAGGAAGACTCGGAGACAGAACAGGGGGCGCCATCATCTTCTCGATCGGATGGAGGAACAGGCATCACAAGTGGCAGCGCTGACGCGGCCCCTCACCCAGATCGGGACCTAAAGCCCTTCGCCAGAGTCGACGGCGTCATGCCAGGCAGCCCAGCCGCCGATGCTGTAAGCTTTCTAGTCTCCTTGTTTCCCATCAAGGCTATTCGCTGATGCTGGCCTTTATCTTGACACATAGGGCTTGATACGCGAGGACCTTATCCTTCAATTTGGTACACTGACATCCGAAAAGGTAGCGGGAGGTCTGCAACCGATCGCTCAGCTCGTCAACTCTAATGAGGATGTGAGCGGGAGCTTTCGTTCACCTTAAATTGGAGGTACCATATGCGCTAACCTCGAAATCCATAACAGCGGTCGATCGTCATTCGAATACGTCGTCGGGATGTATATGGTACCTCAAATGATAGAGATCTAAACTTTACGCCGCGCAAGTGGGGTGGCAGGGGACTACTTGGGTAAGGACTCGAGAGCTGAATTTGAGTTGGGTGAAGGTAGAAGCTGATCAAGACCCGCGATTTTCAGATGTCATATCGTCCCTGCGTCGTGATGAGTATTGGGTCCTCCACTGGAAGTAACCGGATCAAAAGCCATACTGCAATGTAGACCTGGGAGCACCGCTTTGAGACGAAATATTACTCCCTTCTTTGGTGGTCACTATGTAGAAACCTAATGCAATGTTGAATGCACCTTTCTCTGATTTTCCGCTGACGGGCAAGAAGGCCCCAGCCCAAAGGAGATCCAGGATAAAACAGTGGGGAAGTAAGTCGATTTCCCAAGCCTCGTCGTGAACGATAGAGATACACGTAGAGTGTTACAAATGGTTGACGGCGCAAGAGAAGAAAGAGGGTTGAAAATGCCTCGATAAACAATAGACTGAAAGGGAAGGAGAGAGTTGACATTCATTTATTTACCTATTTTCAGGCGCTGGTGAGGAGATAATGGGTGATCATCCTCTGAGCGGGATCTGTTGTTGCTGCTGGTTCTGTCCGGGTATAACGCCCATGGAAGGTGGTGGAACTCCCATACCACCATTGACGACGCCGTTGCTTACGCCATTATTGAGTGCCCGCTCCTCGAGATGCTCGTAGTAGATGATGGCTTCCTTTTTGACCTTGATCCACTGGTTATGATCGAAGAAGGTGTATGACCCACGCTCGTGCGTCGTGTCCTTCTGGACAGGGCTCTGCCCACTCTCCTTCGTCAACCACACTCGGGCCTCCTTATGGAACCTCCAATTCCGGTTGTACCTGAAGCAAGCAATTCGCATTTGGGCAAAGGGCATGCGGTGTAAACATCGCTGGCAATCTCGGCACACAGGATGGGATGCTGAGCTTACAGTTCTTGCGCGGCGATCTCCTGGAGTGTGTCCCGCGGGCTCGAGTAGAACATAAAGAAGAGGGTCTCATCACTGAATGCACCGACTTTCTGAGGTCCCGGTGCGGGGGCTTGCACGTTGTAACATAATGGTAGGTGGAACTCCGGCTCGACCGTATGCGACGCGTTGATATCAGCCCAAGGTGTGACGAACGTCGCGGAGATGTTCCTGCACATGACGTTGGGGTAAGGAACAGACGTTCAACAATCATCGTTAATAGCATGATGGGAGTAGCGAAAAGGACAACGAGATATTGTGAAGGATAGCGGGGTATAGGGTGTGACAGCAAGGTGGTGAAGCATATGAGGAGAACATATATTGACAATGATTTTGCGAGGGTATTGGGTGCATGTATCGGGAAAACCGTGAAATCGTGGAGATGTGAAAGAAGAGACGAGGAGTGTTTCTAAGGCAAAGGACGGGCAACTTACCCCGACGAAGACAAATCCAGACCCATCTGCGCCAAGTCCGTACCAGCTCCGAGAAGTTGGGAGTCCGGATCCATACCCTTGATGCTTGCTAAAAGCGCTAGAAGACCCCATCTATCTGCCGGTGAAAGTAAGATCTGTTGGGCGGGCGTCTGGGCTATCCGTGCTAGTTCGGCATGATTTGACTGTTGCTGGGAGTGCTGTCCGGGCGGAACGCTGGGTCCTTGATTTGATGCTGCTTGTCGTGCCTGTTGCGGTAGAGATGTAAGGTCCTGTGTTACACCACCATGTTGTTGTTGCTGCTGCAAGTTATGTTGCATCTGCATTTGTTGAGATGATTGCTGTCCAGAGAAGGACTGCCCGTTGTACGATGCGGGTGTCGGCAGGTTCGGAGGCGCTCCGAGATGCTGCCCGTTGGGAAACGCTTGGGACGATGTAGGTTGCTGCGACCACGGTAACTGACTTGCAGCATTCATCTTCGCAAAATTCTGCTGTATAAATGAGAATAAACGCCCGGTTTCCATGTCAGCGGGAACTGGTACAACCACTAGTCTGTATTGGAATGAGTAGGAAAGACACGACAGGCGAACGCACCCGTTTGTCCAGTTCTGATGGAAGACCCTGTTGTAACCCTCTCTGAGCCTGCTGCATCCCATAGCGTGATAATGCATCCTGCGTCTGATTCGGTGTCCCGGATCTGAAACCATTCGTATGTCCACCAGCACCAACGTCCGCAACGACCTGATTCTGCCCGTGCGCACCCTGCTGGTGCTGCGGCTGATTCGCACCTAATGGTGGGAAGTCATCGTGACCTAGGTCTCGTTGTTGCGTTGCATTCCCGCTAGGGGTAGTCGCGACTGTCTGACCATTCCCTACAGCCGTGCCCGCCTGACTTGCATAAGTTGAATGCAGGTTCCCACTCCCTGGTAAGCTCGACGATGCGTTCATCCCTCCGCTTCCCGCTGTAGTAGATCCCAGTGGAGGAAAGTCGCTTTGGTCAATGACATTGTCAGATGTCACACTACCAGTTGAGTGATTCGTTGCCCCTGCTCCCAAATGCAGTGCGATGTTCGACACCGCCTGTTGTTGCTGCTGCTGCGCGTGCTGTTGATGTAAGCCTATCGAGCCTTGTTGCGGGACCTGTTGCTGCAGGGATGATAGAGTGTTATTTGGTGACGGCTGCATGGGTAAATTCATCGTCGAAGTGGGACCGAAGTAGTTGCCTGACCCAGCCCGTTGTGGCTGCTGCTGCTGTGGTAGGTACCCTGGGGTGGTAGATACAATATGCTGTTGATTCGCTCGCGACTGCATTGCGGCTGGATAGTTCTGCTGCTGGATGGTACCTCGAGGTGTGATAGAATAACCCGCTGGTGGATAGCCTCCTGGTGCGCCCGTCCGTGCATACTGCATCCCTGTGGGAGCTTGAGGGAGATTCGGCGGACGTTGTTGCTGCTGCTGTCCTATCATTAGGTGCATTCGTAGGTGTAAGTGTCTTCGCTCAAAGGCGGCAAAAGCGCAAAGCCAGCGAACCTCGATTCATTGGATCAGAGTTGGATAAGGGTTGAGCAAAGAGGCTGATCTAAAGCGTGAAGCAATAATAAGAGGTCCACGTCTAGCGGCCAAATATCGCTCATATCAACCTACTGTGTTACGGTTGTAGGGAAGGGTGTAACAGGTGGTTGACGAGTTGTCAGTTCAAGTCGCCATACAAGCCACGGAGATCTCAATCTGTCCGCCACTCTCCCGCCATGCCCTAGCTCATTGGTCTAAAAATCCAAAAATCCATGCAAATAACCATATAGTGGACTCATTTGTAGGATGTACGACAGCATGGAAACAAACTGGAATCCACATACAACAGCCTCTATTGAAAAGGCGCTGAAGGAAAACCAGCCAGAGAGCTTCGAAATCAGTCTGCGAACGGTTATGCGTCCGTACAGGGAGATTGGCCGTTATGGATGACGATTGTCGCAGCCAATCTCCCATGAAGGCAATAAAATACCCCCGGACGACCGTCGCGAAAGAAAAAAAAAAGGTTGCAACACTCGCTTATGTCGCTCCACCCAATCTCAACGTATATTTTTTATGACACTGCTGCAGCTATCTCGGGTATGGTGAGGTCTGGCGGCAGTGCACGGATAACCTATAGTGATCATTATGAGTCAGGAAGTTTTGGACAATTGACTGGGGACACCTACCTTTTGCATCACATCTCGACCTCCAACATCCCACCCACCCTGAGCGATCGGCCACATGACCTCCTTTACCAGTTTATATACCGATGTAGACACGCTAGACACACGGTCTCCTGCATACTTCCGCCATCGCAACAAAACGATCAGCAGCTTCAAGCGCTTCAAGAGGAAGCGTTTCCGAGCCGGAATGATTGATGGGTCAAATGTCCCGAGACCGGGACGGGATAGTCCAGGTTGAACAAGATCCGCCGTTATTTCCACCGCCGTTGAGAAGACGTGGCCTATAGCTAGCATCAAGCTCTGGCACAAAGAAAGGCACTAAAATAAGCTGGATATTTTTGATAAGCGGAACGAACTTTCAACTCGCACCTGGAACTTGGGATCATCCTTCGGCACGGACGTCTCGACCTCTTCCGCGACCTCAATAATCGCCCTTACATGCTTCATCGAGTATGGATCCAGTGCGCCGTTCGCAACTACTGCAGTCAACCGAGGCAAAACGGCCGTTGATACCATCGAGCTCATGAGATCCCCATCAGATCCTAATGGCGGTTCCTCCTCCTCGTCCTCATCCATTGCCTCTGCATCTGTCATCTGCTTCGGCCGGGAATACTCGTACAAGTCGGTATACCACTTGAACGAGTGCAAGTTCTTGATGTCCGTCAAGGGGTCCCATCCCACCAGCTCGAACCTCGTCCAGAACTCCCAGGCGTTTATGGCACCTAGCCCTCCCCATGCGCCGACATAACTCTCGCCATAAGTCTTCCGCCACTCATCGAACTTTTCGCCAACAGCCAGGCGTGGATCTTTGAACTCCTTTGCTTTCACATCATCGAGCAGAGATGCGATGCGCTCATGCAAAGACTTCATGGCTTCCGCGAAATCATCGGCGTCAGACTGGGGCAAGGAAGCGTCAGTGGAAAAGCCATCTTCGTCCCCAACTTTGCCTCGAGTAGCACGACGACGTTCCCGTTCTAATCGACGAGCTCGACGCGAGGGCGCCTGAGGACCTTGAGTAGATATCTGCGGGACGACGCGAGCCATATCGTCCAGCTGTTCGCCAGGTATGACTTTGGGCGGAAGATTGAGGAAGAGGCAAACATCGTCTTCGTCGTCGCCGTCCCGCCTCTTCTTGATCATGTCATATCTTTCCGCGAGGAGCGAAGCGTGGTCTCCCTCCAGCTTCTCGAGTAGTGGGAACTGCGATAGTTGCAGATTGATTACCAAATGCCGTCTCGAGAAAACGAAGTGAAATACCGCACCTTCGCGTCCAGGAAATCAGCCACACTCTCCACCCAGTCTTTGAACGACTTGAACCATGCACGCTTGCTCTCGGCTTCGTCTATCATCTTCCGTAGATTTGTCTCCTTGGCGTCTAATGCATCGCGCTCCTCACCTAAGCGCCCATAGGCCATGGTGTGGTTCGTGTGGGACGCTGTGAGCATCGTCAAACTGGTTTCCAAGCTGCTGATAGATGTTGTCAGAGACGGTATGGTCGTTGCGGTCGGAACTGTCAAACCGACGTCACACATTAGCAGGATTAATCAAGAACAGATACAACTGGGCGTACTCGTTGCGGGCTTGTAGATTGCTTTCACCTGTGGACAAAGAGCAACAATGGATTAGCTGCACAACTCCCCAGGCGACAACTTCGCTCACAGGTACGGCAGTTTCACGCCCAGTTTCATTCCCGACATTTCGCCGCAATTGTGCATTCTCCCATTCGCGGTGCTCCTCGTCTCCGTCTTGCTCCCTGCGATATTCCGTTTGTTAGCTTCCTCCGCGGCTGGCTGCCCAGTTCAAACAACCAACACTCACGCATCTTCGATCATTTCAACCATGCCTGCTCTCCGTCTGCCGGCTTCTGCCTTCTTTGCCTTCTTCCCTAGTGCGATCCTCTCCTTCGCGCCAGTGAATTCAGCATTATCTATTGAAATTTCAGATGATCAGCACCTAGGTGAAAGGGGTGCGAGGTCCCAAACCTACCGTCATCTCCCTCTCCGAGGTCATCATCCTCTCGCATCAAGCGGCTTTCCGGGTGAGGTCCATTATCCACGATGTCAGATCTCTTGGTCACCGATAAAGATATGAAATCTTCTCCATTTTGAGACGTTACACCTGCTACACGCCGCCGCTCCCTCTCCTTCTTCGCATCGACAATCGTAATCCCGCTTGGCACGGTCTGTGAGCCTAACCCGTCAAACGACGTGAGTTCAGACTCTGTCGTGTACTGTGGATGTAGTCGTACAGGTCCAAATGACATACCATCAAGGATGTCAGCAACGCCAAGAGACTCTAATTCTTCTGCGTTGTAGACTGTGTTGTCCATCTCAGAGTCTTGTATCTCAACATTGCCGGTGATGCGAGTAGGTGGTGTCGCCGTTGAAGCCTTAAGCTGTGTGAGGTACTCCGCAGTGTAAGCGGGTGTTGAAGGTCTCGAATCGTCCGTTTGAGGCAGGCGGGCTCTACAACATGATAGTTTAATCAAAACGGGATCACAAAATGGCTTACATTGGAAAACTCACATCATTGGGGATGCCAACGAGGAACCACCTAGTTTCATCTTCCTGCTCAATACGCTCTTCCGAGCTGTAAATTCCTCGCCACCGCCCTACAAAGCTCCATAGGTGTCAATGTACACCCTACTGCATACAACCGAAGAACCACACACCTCATCGTCAGCTCCAAAGCTCAATATGGCCTGGGGTTTTGAACGTGCCTTGTGATTCCGCTTAAGCTTGGCGGCCAATGCCATTGGAGAGTCTTCCGACTCCTCCATCGGTGTGTTGCGACCATTAGAGTCGGCAGGCTCCGGGGATTTATCTACCTCGCGCTGACGAGATGGCCTGGCTTTCTTGCGCTTGAATAGTGGGCGGTCGACGGCATCGTCCATAGTTCAGGTTGAAAGTTCGCCGAAGCGTGTGGAAGAAGAAGTTGCCGAAATAAGTCTCTTGACCGCACCCGTTCAAAGGCCGGTCCAGGTCCAACCGGTACTTTAGATCCATCAAACAGTTATTTGACCACATGGTCTGTTGGGAAATGTAGCTGTCCATTCCGCTGGTCAAGGAATGAGGATCATTGGATGCTAGTTCAGGAAGGGCTTCAAACATCTCCGTGACGTTTGGCGTGCTTTCTTTGACTTCCTGGAAACGACTCCGTTATCCGGTCGCCCGCCTCCTAATTCGGTGTTTGAACCTCAAGTCTCGAACCAGCACGGCTCACGGCCTGCATTGCTACCAACAATATTGGCGTCGAAATAATGAGTGGATGGTACTAGCGACTGTGGGATGGACTGTCAACTCATTGGTGGCTGACCAATGGGGTTTGATGGTAAGCGGCGAGTCGATTCTAGTCTGGGGGAATCCCATACCAAGCTCTTTAACACGCTTTTCGATGGCAGTATGCCTTTGCACCACAAGTCAGAGATTCGTAGTCTCATTAGTGTTATCCGAGGTGTCCAATGCTCCGTACGATACTGTGCCTCTACCACCAATGCGTCAACCCCCGACATTCGCCCCTTTCCGGCTTTTGGAGCTACGTCTGGACACACCCGTATGCTCGTCGCCTCGCTACACCTCTCCTACGATTCTAATGTATCTCATGGATGCTTCATTGTCTTCTCTAAGTTCTTGACACTTATACTTTCGGTGTAGGTACCTCCACAACGCTATTCAATAGGTCATGCGATGTCGTACATCCCCATTACCTTTTCGGCAGGATGATGGACATGGGTCCTCATATCTATGAGAGTAGCCCATCCTTTCCTTGCCTTTTGAGATTGATTGATTGATCGGGGCGTGAAATTGGCGAGATATCGGCGAGCCCTTGAAGTCTCACTAGTTATGCCACTCGTTCAAGTCGCGACAGGTAACATCCTCCTACTAGTCATATTACAATCAGAACCTCTGGAAAGTGCTTGACTATGTACATAGACTATCTTTGATAGCCATCATTTCCGTTTCCAGTACTCTAATCTACATGCTGATTGAAATCACATCGCTCCGAAATATCCATCATACCGACCCCAATCTCCATGTCCCACGTCTTAATTACATCAACCCTCACTGAGATCGCTGTCAGAGCCACCAAAAATATCACGCTCAAGAGATTCCTCCAGGTCTAGTCCACACCATTCCATGCAGTCGGGAAACATTCCCATGACTGCTTCAGTCGAGGATCGATGAGGGAGGCGGAGTCTGGTAAGCCTAGCCGGCAGCTCTTCACGGTACTCGCGCCTGCCCTCTGAGGAGGAACCACGTCCAGCGCGGTGTTGTACGCAAGCCAGTATAGCCACTGGCTCCAGATCACGGCACCACATGAAGGAGAGATCAGCCAAATGCGGAAGTGGCCATCTGAGCCTTGTAGTCCCGTCTACATCGACCTCGAAGGGCTCAGCGAGATACGATATAATTGTTTTGGCCAATGACGCGTCATCTAGAGCGAGTTCTAGTTTCGTGATGGAAGAGGAGAGTCGGTCAATGATAGGCGTTGTCGCTTGTGAGGAGGTGATCTGAGAGATATGTAAGGAGACAGGTATGGAGAATGAAGGGGTATGTACATTGTCGAGGAGCCAAGACAGGGTTTCGAAGGCGAAAGCACTGGTGGACTGTTCGCCCGAGGCTTGGATGTGTATGCGTTGCTCGCGGTCCCGCTCCCGCTCCGACTCTTCATCGATCTCGACTGTGGCTATATACTGTAGGAAGGTAGATCCGACGTGAATACTGAGCTTGCTCACAGCGAGTAGTATGGACAACATGCTAGGAATGAGACCTTCCATCGCGGCGGAAAAGGTGGGCCCAGTGGCTCTAGCTTGATCAACGTTGAAGCTCTTGCACCTAGGTATACGCACTCGCCGGAGAAGTTCTTCGGTCATCAGTGGGTGCACCCTGATGGACAGGTGTTCGAGTTGTGGGAGGTTGATTATGGAAGTGTCGAGTGGCATGGGACCTGGATGTAGGTCTGGCGTAAGGTGGAGCCTGAAGCTGGTAAGATCGGGGCATGAGCGCAAGGCATTCACGACTTGTTGCGCCGAAGGTCCATCCTCGTCATTACTGATTTCCAACGCCCTCAGGCGAGAGAGAAGATTGGACTCCCAAGGAATTCTGGTATCGAGTAGGGTGAGGTGACGGAGTCTACCAGCGCTTCCGCAGAAGAAGTTAAGGGTCCTTCCCATGCCCGCATCATTGGCACAACGAACATAAAACTTCTCCAAGAGTGGCGCTGGAGACTGTTCCAGCTCCTCCAAGTGTTCCCTTGTCACTCCAGATATTTTAACAGATTTCCATCGATGAACCTCTTGGAATATCTTCGTCTTCAACTCCTCGTGATGAAGGTCGAGAGAATGTAGGGAAATATGAAGAGGGGCCTGCCCCGATCTGGCCAGATATTTGATGTTGGCACTAGGAGGATTGGTATGAATATAGGCCCACAGCGATGGTGCATCGTATGCGATATCTTTCCATTCTTGGCAAACTAACACGAGTGCTTCCAGCATGCGCCCCACCAGTGGATCGCGCAAATGGTAACGGGGTCGACGGAAATCGTACGGCCCCATGGGTACATCTGTCTTCAGTACATAAGCGAATGCGAAGATCTTGACGAGTAGCTCATTGGGGAGGCGAGAGATGGGGAGGAGGGTGTTATGGTGGCGTGCCTTAGAGCTGCGGAGGCGGTGCAAACCATCGGTGAAGGTCTTGAAGGCGTCGTTGAATGAGCGCATCATGATCATAGAGCTCTGGACCTCCGTGAGCTGTGGATCATCCCTATATCACACGGTATGTGCACTGCTCAATAAGAGAATGCAGTAGGTGAATGAGAGTAAACTGACGACGATAGTTGGGACCTGGCCATCCTAGAAGCCCCCTCCGAGAAGGTATTGAGCGCCTGTATCATGTAGTCATCCATAGAGATTGATGGGTTGTGGACGTAAGTATCGGCGAGCATCTACTTCACACAGTGCTCACGGTCAGGAGGCGGAATTTTTCCTACGACCCACATCTAGAACGGGCGTGGACGAGCCCTTTCCCCCGCGCCTGTGCTTACGCTATCGCAAGTACTATAAGGCCCAACTTACACATCGTCACGTTCCGTGGGCTGCCAAGCCCAAGTGGGACAAATATCGCCCGCAAGCTCGCGAAGCACGGCCCCGACTCGAGACATCGGTGAAAATAGTTGGAAGGGATATCCAATATGAAAGAGCTGTGGACCGTAAACGCCGTGGAGAGTATTCTCATAATCGATCTCCTGACCCGGTCACTTCACACTTGGAGCGTCTATCTCTGCAATTCACTGAATGGTACAGATCCACAACCGCGACCAACTGACGTGAACGTCGCTTCTCCATCATCCCCCCTTTGCAGGAGCTTGAGATCTCACTCAACTTCCTCAACGACTTAACGAAGGTGAGGCCAAGCGATATTGAACACCTAACGACGTATGACCCTAGCGTGTCAATCTCTACGCAATTGCGACGATGAAGTGAGCGGAATTGGACAAATTTATCTCAACGATTCCACTTCTTTTTTTCTTTTCTTTTCTTTTTGCGAGCATGAGTACATTTCAAAGTATTATCTATCCTGTATTGCCTGCAGGCACGCATTATCGAGACTCGCGAAATACCAGATAGTTGGTTCTGGTGATGCTAGGCTCCCATATCATGAGAATCTCTGTGATGCTACCACGGCCGAAATGTATTTCCATTTGAACCTCATGCATATGAAGCCTTTTGGAGTTATTCCAACAGGAGATTATCTAATCAGATTTGACTCTTCATCGTTCTTCGCGCAGAAATCACCTAACTTGATGGTAGTGAACCCTCGATGACGTCACGTCGACTTCAGACATTTGAAAGGGGAAAGGTTATAATCACGACCACGAAGACTGGGTGGCTCTCCCCATCGACTCACGCCCAACTGTTTATTGCCAAGGTCTTGCGACTACGATAATCCCGACCCTCCACACCCCTAGGTTCGGTGACCTGTTTGGATGTCATCAACCTACTTAGGCAACGCAGCCCGGCGTTATACGATCCAGAAACCATCTACATCGGTGGCAAAGCGGGCGATGCAGGGTTGAACGAGATATCCAATCTGAAGGAACTGTGGGCCTCGCATCTACCCGTGACATATATAATGTTCTCCTTACGGTCTCGCAGATGGCGTAAAACAATCACTTTGCCAAATCATTTCAGCACTTCTACCATTGTTCCTTACATGCTACCAGAGAATTTCGAAGAGCACCCCTCACTCTGATAAGAAGCAGCCTCTTATCCGCTATTGTCATTCCCTGAAGACACCCTAGATCTTGTTCGACTTTCTCGGCTTTCAGCCTAACTCGACGGCAGTGCATCCGAGCGGTACCCGAAACCCAATAATACATGGGACCCCCCCAAATCGGCACTGGACGCTTCAACACAGCAAGGGGGTTACACTGGCTAGTACAGAGCCAGGCCAAGTCCAGTATGTGAAACACACTCTGGGAATACCAGACTCGGAGGGGACAAGGGGGCTGTAACCACTCGATAAAGTGGCCCCCTCTACCTGCCCCCCAAGCGAGGTTGAACCACACCTGAAACCTCCTCCAAGCTATCTCAGTCTCAGAGGGGTGGATGCATTGCAGTTGGAGCAGACAGAGCCTAGCTCAGTCTGACAACTTGCAACAGGCTGGCCATTGCTGCCAGCCTCTGGGACACCAGTCCCCAATGAAACCACCCACAGTTACTGCAGGAGGTGACATGGCTACCCAGTGGTTGAACTCTCTCACACCACACTTCCTTTCACCCCAATTCTTCACCTGCTTCATCTAGTGGGTGGGAACACAATCCACACAAGGAAGAAGGTTATCATGACCCTCAACCCTGCCCTGTTTAATGCAGCCAAAGCAAACCCATGCTCAGCCAAGCCCAAGAACACCAAAGGACTGGGACTCAATAAGGAGGACCAGCTAATTAAGGACATGCAGAAAAGCCCCTTTAAGAGGCTTGGTACCAGTTGGCTCCATTGAAAACAGGGGAACATGGCTAGAGGAGAGTGACATGTAGAGGTGAAGTAGGAGAGGGGCCTCTCTGCTCCTCTCTGAAGCCCACACCAATTGAGCCAGGTGGGTCCACATGACTGTCAAATTGGTCATCTGTGGCTACCCTCCATTTTTTTGCTGCACAAACATTGCAGTCCTAGGGACTGGGGCTTCAGAACCTCCACTCAATATGAGTGTGGGAGCTGGGCCTAGGCCTGGTTAACCAGTGTCCTGCAGGGTATGTAAAATATACCCTGGCTTGGGGGTTTAGTGGGTACAAACCCCACACTGTTGGTTAAGTGCAGTAAAATGTAGCAGCCTTCATCTGATTAGCAGATTCCCCCAGGTATCTCAAAAAAAAATTTTTACATGGGACTATGTTGACAAAATAATTATGGTGCATAGAAAAAAACTTGATGGAATAGCATCCAAATCTCCATCATTGGCCTGATCTTGCATGGTGTACTTAGGGGTGTTCTGCAGCTGGCCACATGACAGAGTGTGAGCAGCCTCAGGAGGAGCATTCTGCAACATCTTCTAGCCAAAAGGTAGGCTCATCAGGTGCCGATTGCTATCCACATGCGAATTCATATGCGTATCCATCTGCACCATGGACAGAAACCCTACCACCTTGACTTTGCCCAATGTTCGCCCATTCCATCTCGTTCAAGCTCCCATTCGAAATCCATAGAAACCTTAGTTAATAGCCCTAGTGTATAGGTACTAATGGCGTGGCATGTGTGTTGGTGGCACATGGGTTCTGTCCAACATTCCGACGTTTGGAGTTGGGTTTGGAGTCACAACAATGTCGCCCTCACATGCTCACCAAACACTGTCCCGAGCATCTCCTCATCACATGCCCCACGAGACTTTACGGTACCCCGGAGACGCCGAGGCATTAACGCGTTATGCTTTCGGTACAGCTACATACACAATACTAGACCGATAGATTATGCAGCTGATAGGAGATGCTATGTCATACATTTCCACTACGTGTTTAGTGGGCTGATGGCCGGAATCATCATGTCTATGAGTTCGTCCCTTTCATTCCTTGGATATACTCGGTTCTGAAGATTGATTGATCAATAAGCCTGTGAAATGGGCGCCATTGCTTTGGTGTGGCATGCGTAAACCGTATCATTGCAAATATCCATCGTACTGACCCCCAAGCTTCATATTCGGTATCATAATTACATTAATCATCACTGAGACCGGTGTCAGAGTCGCCAAAGATATCGCCCTCAAGATGAGTTCTATCTACCGATCCCAGATCCAGTCCACACCATTCCATGCAGTCAGGAAACATCCGCATGATGTTTGCGCTCGAGGATTGACGAGGGAGACAAAGTCTGGCAAGCCTGGGTGGCAGCTCTTCATGGTGTTCACACCCTCCTCTAGAGGACAACCCACACCCGGCGCGGCGTTGTACGCAAGCCAGTATGATCTCTGGCTCTAGATCTTTACACCACTCAAAAGAGAGATATGTCAAGTTGGGAAGTGGCCATCTGAGCGTTGTAGTCCCATCTACATCGACCTCAAAGGGCTCGGAAAGGTACGATATGATGGTTTTGGCTGATGACACATCATCTAGGGCGAGTTCCAGTGACGCGATGGCAAAAGAAAGTCGGTCGATGGTAGGAGTTATCACTTGCGAGGAGGTGATACCAGAGATTCTCAGAAGGACGGGCAGGGAGAATGAAGGGGTGTGTACTTTGTCCAGGAGCCAAGTCAGGGTTTCGAAGCCGAAGACGCTGGTGAATTGATCACCTGAGGCTTGGATGGATATGCATTGAGTCACCCCACCATTCTCCTTCTCCTTCTCTTCCTCCTCACAACCATCCACGAAATATTCTTTTTCGTCAACCTTTGTTGTAGCCAGGCACTTCAGGTACGTGGATGCGATGTGAACATTCAGCTCACTCGCAGCAAGGAGTATGGACGACAGGCCAGGAATGAGACCTTCCATCCCAGCGGAAAGGGTAGGCCCAGTAGCTTTGACTTGGTTTACATCGAAGATCCTGCATGTGGGTATATGCATTAGCCGGAGAAGATCTTCTGTCATCAGTGGGTGCACTCTGATAGACAGATGTCCGAGTTGAGGGAGGTCGATTGTGGAAGCCGCCAGTGGCATGGGGCCTGGATGTAGCCCTGGTGGAAGCTGGAGCTTGAAGGTGGTGAGATCGGGGCATAAGCGTAAAGCATTCACAACTTGTTGTGTTGTAGGGCCATAGCTGTTATTACTGATTTCCAACGTCCTGAGGCGAGAGAGAAGATCAGACTCCCAAGGAATTCTGATGTTGAATAGGGAGAGGTGACGGAGTCTAGCGGCGATTCCATGGAAGAGGTTGAAAGCTTTTCTGATGTCGCGTCTATAACGAATACAGAACTTCTCCAAGAGCAGTGCTGGCCGCTGTTCTAGCTCCTCGAAGCCTCCCACTATCATGCCAGACATCTCGACAGTTTTCCATTGATGAACCTCTCGAAAGATCTTCGTCCTGAGCTCCTGACGATAGAGGTCGAAAGCATTTAAGGAAATATGAAGAGGGGCCTGGCCTGATCTGGCCAGACATTCGAGGATGGGTTCACGGGGATGATCAGAACAGATATATGCCCACAATGATGGTGTATGGTGCATGATTTCTCTCCATTTGTGGCATACAAATACGAGCGCTGCCAGCATGCGCTCTGTTGGTCGATTGCGTGGATGGTAATGGCATAGTGAGTCCCTGAATAAACCTCTCTTTGGTGTAGAAGTGAATGCAAAGATTTTGATGAGTAGCTCAATTGGAAGATGAGAGATAGGGAGGAAGGTGTTATGGTGGCGTGCCTTGGCGCTGCGGAGACGATGCAAGCCATCGATGAAGGTCTTCAAAGCGTCGTCGAATGAGCGCACCATGGATAAAGAGCCCTGGAGCTCTGTGAGCTTTGGATCGTTTTTATACCAGGTATGTACAGTGGTTGATTAGACGGAGTGAAGTCAACTCGTGAGAGTAGACTGACAGGAATAGTTGAGATCCGGCTATCCTAGAAGCCCCCTCGGAGAAGATGTTGATCGCTCATACCATGTACTCATCCATAGTGACAGGTCAGTTTTTGAGTTGGAGATGTTAAACGTGGCATTGCATCGACGAACATCTACTTCTCACATGATCCACCGACATGACATACACCGGGAGCCCCGCCAAGGGCTGAACGCTTCACCGTAGCGGTGGGGTGAAACTCGTAACCCATACGAGGCCAAGTTCAGCATAACCCAGTGGTTGAGTCAGAAGCCATAGAAGTCTAGGTGGATGGGATTAGATTTCGATCTAAACCGTCTAGAACAATATGGTGGAAGTCCAACCGAAAGGACGATGACATAGGTCTAACGACTGAAGCCATCATCCTATACTGTTGTCCTCTTAACAATGACTATACAGAACACCCCAGATGACTATATCTGATGGGGTAGACAACGAACGAAAACCAAGTTCTGAGTCAAATACGAACCCTAACTGAGCCCCAAAACTCTACCTGGGTAGTACCGCCCCAAACTACTCTGATGAACTCAGAAGGACCTATGATCACTACAATAACATACTATTGTAACAAATATACTATGAATAAAATAGTATATGACACGACTCGTCCCGAGTCATGCTAAAAAATTTCAAGTAAGAAATAAACAACAACAAATGTTATGACACCTAAGCGTACCTAACCAAAACTGTCTGTAAGCGACATAAGAAACTGCACCATCCATATGTGACCCAGATCGCACACCCTAATGGAAAACCTTGAAGTCAAACAATGGGGAGCTACCCCATAACCTAGACATGAATGCTGAAGTTAACAGCACATCGAAACTAAAACCAATATACACTGAACTATATACCTTCGTGATTAAAAACGAGATGAAAACCAAAACAACATGATATTAACACAAATAATATCGCGCCGCTGTATTTAAAGAATATCGAATACAAGCCAAGTAGCATAACCACTATGTCTACTCCATCCCATTCTTACAACACACGTATGATGACAAAACTATCGAAAGCCTGTACCTTTCGACCACCCGTGCCTTCAGGCCTGGAGAATGACCCCATAATCATCGATTTAGTTCAGGAGGAATCCCAACTAATCTTCCCCAAAACGTTCGACCTCTCCTTTCATAATGAAATCAGAATGTACGTCCCGACACCAACTGAAGAAATGGTTTCGCGACAAGAAATCCTGACTCAGGAGTCAGTCGAGAAGATGAATGACTACACGAAAAGTGTGTCAGGCTATAGTGAGCGAAAAGACCCCTCACGACGAAGGAATTGAGCTAATACCACACTCATCCTAGATGAAGGGGAAATCATCCCAGAATCCCCCAACCAATCTCAGCCACCATCGTACACGACGTCGATCCCCCTTCGATGGGACTTTAATGCCCAAAGAAGACTGGGAATACTCAAATCGAAAAAGGACCTTTGGGCCCAAGTCGAGCTGAACGAAATAGCCTTCGCTCTCAGGACCAAAACCGATAAAGCCCTCCCTGAGCCGAAAGGCAAAGGAAAAAAGAAGAAATCCCCATCGCCCTATGCTCGTGGGTCCAGAACTCCCAAGCCGGTTGGGTCGAGAAGCGAACTCGCAAGGTTCCTCTCCCAGGAAATGGAGGAAGATCTCCTCGATGCCCCCCCCTCTCCTCCTGCTATCCATGTGGAATCGCAGGAGTTACCACTCCACATCACAACTGATACCACGAACCTGTGTCGTTCGGATAAGAAGACAAAGAAGTGCAAAGCCAGCGACGAGGACGAGGGTCAAGTGACCCTCAACTTCATCACCGGAAGCCGACTCAAGGCCCGTAAGATCGAAACCATCATGGAGAATGATGAGGACCTCTCAGACAAAGAGAGACTCAAGAGAGCTAATGCGCAAGCTAAGCTGGAGAAGTACGAGGCTGACATTGCCAAGTACGCCTACGACCTGATCCAGAAGAGGACCGACCTCTTCAGGCAGGTCCGACTGATGTCCAGCGACAACGCGGACTTCTTCGTTCCCTTCCCCCACATCCTCCAAGAAATTGTAGACGAGACAGAAGCAGGCCCAATCGTTATCGACATGCTAAACGAAAACAGCCTATGGGTATGGGCAACGCTGTTCAATGCGGCAACCCACAAGTCTATAGACGACTTCGATATCCATGTGCACCTCTCGCAGGCCATCAAGAAGGTCGATAAGCTCGGCTTTATCACTGGCTTCGAATCCTCGGACTACGAGATCATCGAGATAACGAAGAAGAACGGACGGACGTTCCCGTACCTAATCATAGGGTGCAACGACGAGGACTCACACAAACGAATCCTATCCCTCAAAGGTTTCGCTTACGAAAATGAAGAGGCGACCCAAACTTATCTAATCCACGACTCCAGATCGTGGGGAAATCGAATCGTTTTCGACATATCCAACGCCCCGTCTGACGAAGCCGACCTAGTCAAAGGCCTAGTCAATACCTTCAGAGACCAAATCGCATGGACTGAAGGAGCAACCCGTACCCCGGTCTCGCTGAAATACGCGAATCTCCTGTCGAAGACCCATATCTACAGAGATGGGAGAATGATGACATCAAGAGATGAAGAAGTCTCAGGTAAATGGCGTGTCTCCTTCATCTACAACCAGAAGGAAGTCGAAGGATGGGCGATCCCATCCACTGCTGGCTACTGCCCGCCCAAGGGAGACACTCGAATCGAGTTCGCCCCCTTCTGCACCGCCTGCCACTCATGGTCGCATGGGAGAACTTACTGCACATGGTGGAAAGTTCAGGGTGTAAACCCTGATGGAGTCAGACCGCCAATGGGCGAAAGAACCCTTAAGTGGAGGATGTCAACCTTTGCTCTAGAAGCAAAGCAGAAAAAGATTAAAAAGGCTAACTCGGCCCGAGATAAACTTAAAAGTCTCCAAAAGAAGAAAAGGGAAAGGAACTAACCTGCTCCTACCTATGCACGCATCTGAACTGTATCACCTAACCATGAATACGTCGAACCTCATGAATAAATATACTGTGTAAACTAAACACGAAATATGGAAATCATAATGACCAAAGGCCTGAATAGAACAACCGTAACTGCCTCACAACAACTGAGACACAAAATAGCACTCAACAATACGACGTGAAATGCTATCGGTATACCCACATAATATACCGACAGGAGGTACCAAAACCCCCCCAATCTATACCCTTCGGTATAGATAAAAAAACCAACAAACCAATAACAATGATGACAACGAAAAACCACAACAAGCATAGGTCCCAAGGAGTGAAGGGATCTCCGCTTCCTGGGATGTCATTACTAGAGAAACCCACTACTCCTGATAGCTGGTCAGAGAGGAAGGCCCCCAAAGGGCAAGTGGATAAAGATAACTCGAATTCCAGCAAAAGAGGCACCATGCGCCAAAGCCCATCTGTGGCACTGCGCATTGCCACTCTAAATATCAGGGGAATCCGTGGATCTGGTGCGATAGAAGCCGGAGGAAACGGTGGACCCGGTAATAAGAGAAAGATACCTCACCTGATGAGAATATCGAAAATGAACAGATGGGGAATAACCGCCCTACAAGAAACTTACAAGTCAAACATTGCCTCGCAAGAAATCGAAGACAAAAATAATGATGTATGGGCCTTCCCTAACCCAGGAACCCAACATGGAGCAGGAACTATAATGATCCTGAATAAGAAAAACTTAAACCTCAAAAGAGGAAAAGACTCTATCCAACATGAAATCCTAATAGAAGGAAGAGCACAAATGATAACCTTCGAATGGTTAAACGACGAAACCATTAAGGTCGTTAACATCTATGTGCCTAACAACCAAACACAGGCAATAGATTTTTTCCAAACACTATCCCAAAAACTCAAAGGGAAGAAACCAACGATAATACTTGGAGACTTCAACCATGTTGAACTTGCCATGGACAAACAATCAACACGTGTTATCCCCGCATCTACCCAAAAAATGCTAAGAGACTTCAGAAATGAACTCAATCTAAAAGACGGATGGAGAGAAAACAACCTGAACTCCCATTCATACACCTGGACTGCATCCTTTACAAAGCCTGATGGATCTAGAGCAAGATCCAGACTAGACAGGATTCTAATAAATAAGAACCTAGAAAACAGAACCTATAAATACGACCACTTGAGCTCGCAAGAGCTCAGTGACCACGACTTTGCTACTGCCGAAATATACAATAGCAACCTACCTGACATAGGCCTAGGCCCATGGAAAATGAAAATAGAAGACCTCGAAGACGAAGAGGCAATGGAACAATGCAGACTATGTCTCAACTGATGCATAAACCGCATGGAACGTGACAACCCAATGGAAATTTGGATAAACACAAAAGATAAAATTAGAGACATCTTCTCTAATAAACAAGAGGCTAGACGCCTGATAAGAGGCAAACACCTCAACAAACTTAAAAAAGACAGGAAAGAGATTAAAGAACATAATAACTATCTCGACAACCTTAACCTCCAAAGCCAGGCCCTAGCCCTGGATGAGAGAATTGGTGAAATTGAAAAAGCCAAAAATGATGCTGCGGCAGAAACCTCGAGAGCAAGATACAAAGCTCAAGGGGAAGACGTAAATAAATACTGGTTCTCGATAGGGAAATTGATGAATGACGAACTAATAATCAATGGTTTACTGAACCACGATAATATTAACTCGACAACAACAAAAGAGATGTTAACAATAGCATCAGAATACCATAAAGAAAAACAGTCATGTCCCCCCATGAATGAAGGGAGAATGAAGGCAATCCAAGAGATAACCACTCTAGCAAAAGAAAACAAAATCAACCATGTTGAGGCTCTAAACCTAAACCCTGACATAACTATAGAAGAAACTATAGAAGCGATAAAATCAGCCCAAGGGGGTAAGTCCCCAGGCGATGATGGAATCATATATGAATTCTATAAAAAATGGCTTAAACTGGAAGAACTAAACACCAGCCCACCTAATAAAAATGACAAAAAATACCCAAAAATGTCTGAACTACTCACAAGAGTATGGAACTCCCCCACAAGGGAAGATCGAAACATATCTGAAAGATATAAAAAAGGACTTATGTGCCTGATATACAAAAAAGGAGATAAAAGGGACATAAAGAACTATCGCCCAATCACACTTCTAAATACAGATTACAAACTGGAAACGAAATGTTACACTCGAAAAATGAGCAAAACACTACCAACTATAATACATAAAGACCAAGCAGGCTTTATACCAGGCAGAGACATCCTAGACCATGTCAAACTAGCCAAAGTAGTAACTGAATACTGTGAAACAAAGGAAATAGATGGGAACATAATCTCACTTGACCAAGAAAAAGCATATGATCGCATTGACCATACATACCTTTGGGAAATCCTCCAAGCTTATGGAATCCCCAGACCCTTCATAAACCATATAAAGGATCTATATAAAAATGCTAAAACATCTGTCTTAGTTAATAAAATGACCTCGACCCCATACGAAGTTAACAGAGGAGTAAGACAAGGAGACCCAATGTCATGCATACTCTTTGACCTAGCAATAGAACCCCTAGCAGAAATGCTAAGACGATCAAAACTCAAAGGAATAAAAATCCCTGGAAGCATAGAAAGACTAATATGCAAACTATTTGCAGATGATACCCTAATCTTCCTCGCCAAGGAAGACAAATGGTCGCACCTAATGAAAATAACAAAAAAATGGTGCCTAGCCTCTACGGCTAACTTCAATATAACCAAAACAGAAGTCCTACCTGTAGGCACGGAAAATTTCCATAATGACGTGATAGAAACAAGATCACTTCAAGGAATCAGAAGATGGTGACAAGGCACCCCTGACAAAAGAGGTACCCTCCCTGACAATATAAAAATCATTGAAGACACAAAATCAATGAGAGTCCTAGGAGGCTTCGTAGGAAATAAACAAAACTGCGAAGAGATATGGGAAAAGACCCTATCAAGTATGGAAGACCGAACCGAAAAATGGTCTAACCGACACATGACATATAAAGGAAAGAAACTTATAATAAGCTTCATAATCCTATCAAGGACACAATACCTCCTCATGACAAATGACCCACCTAAAGAAATAATAAATAGGATAGAGAACATAGTTCAAAAGATCATATGGCAAAATAAAGCCAAATCTATTATGAAACTAGACGACCTATACCATCCAGTCAAAGAAGGAGGATTAAACCTACCTAACATCAAAGTGAGACAAGAAGCAGCCAGATTAAAATGGATTGCTAAATGGCAAATGCCTAAAGATACTAGACCACAATGGTGCGAGTACCTCGATGAACTACTAAATGAATCATCAAACCATGGATATGACAGGCACAACATATCAACCCTAAACCAAACATGGAAACCAAAGAAAGGGAATAAAAGTAACCTCTCCCTCGAGATCCGAGACATGATCTCAACAGCTATGAAACACAATGTAAACATTGATGTGAGAAGGCCTTCAAAAAAAGCCAAAGAACAGATACCAATATGGCTATCTAACTTCACAAATAAAACAAGAAAAGATGAGAACCTAAAAGGGCCTCGTAACCTAAGGAAAAGACATAACGTCAAAACCCAAGGGGACCTAGTAAACCTCAAACTAGAACCGTGTGACAGATGTAAAACACACCACGAATGTGTACAAACAAGAAATGAATGGCTCTATGCCGTCAAACCCACGATGAGTGTCCTTAATGCCAGACCCAAAAATAACATAACAAGGGAAACAGACAACCTTGACCTAAACAAAAACCAAAGAGTATTAAACTCTAAGAAGAAAGATAAAGGAGAACCCTTTATAATCAACCCCGACATAACCCACTACAAGGATATAATGCATGCTACAAGAGTTTTTGGGAACAAACCCAACTACCAACAGACAGTGTACAGAGAACTAAGCATAGCCTCTGCACTACCCCCCCTAACTATCTACACAGATGGTTCAGCAGAAAAGAACGGACTCGCAAATGGAAAATGCAGGGCAGGAATATGGTCAATAGACCCCACATATAGAAAATCACTAAGAATCCCTGGTGAACACCCAACAAACAACAGAGGCGAGCTTGCTGCTGTAATGTGGGCCTTGGAACAAACTCCAAAGAACAGAGAACTGATTATCAAAACAGACTCTACATATGTCATCAATTCCCTAACGAATAAAGGAATCGAAAACGAAAACCAAGGATGGTTAGGAATCTTCAACCAAGACATAATGGAAAGATCACTCTACCTGATGAGAAGGAGAGAAGCTAAGACTATAATACACAAAGTCAAAGCACATAATGGAAATTATGGAAATGAAGAAGCGGATAAGATGGCGAAACAAGCCCTAAACCTACCGCTACCCAATGTGTACGAAACACACACACCCATACAATGGAAATCGAATGGAGCTAAGCTATCTAGCCTACGCTTTAAAGACCTATACAAATGGACCAACTCAATGAGCTGGAAGGACAGAAGACCTAAAGTCACTGAAAAAACTGAAAAAATCAGACGCGAAATCGAAACTGAAACAGGAGACCTCTACCATGAGGCCTCTCTATGGGAAAGCATAAGAAAGCCACCCATAAGAAGGGAAGTAACTGACTTCCTATGGCAAGCCATACATGGAAGAACCGTATGTGGAACCTTCATACACAAATAGGGAGGAATCTGGGAAGAAAGGGCACTATGCGAGTGTGGTGCCCTCGAATCCCTAGAACACATCCTGATTGAATGCCAAAATGACTGGCGCCATGAAACATGGCTACACTGTGGCAAAATGATGAAAAAAGCTAGGGCCACAGCCAACCTAGACTTTGAACCCCCCAGCTATAACCAAATCCTGGGGATTGGCCTCCTAAAAAACAAAGACAAAAACACAGAGACATTATCCAAAATAATGATCTCAGAAACCGCTTTCCAAATATGGAAACTAAGAAATGCAAAGAGAATGCGTAATGAAGAAATAAATAAGGAGAGAGCAATAGCCTCCCTTAACAATAGTATAATCAGGATAGTCCAGATCGATGAAAAGATCACCAAACTCCCTGAATACAAGAGCAAAGGAATGCATAACCGCACCCAAGCTCTAACTGAACTATGGAAAGGTCTGATTGAAAAGGACATCCATGGGCAGTACAAGGTTGTAGACAACTTCGGATAAAGGAGGAGTGAGCTGGAGATCGGGAGGCAAGGATAGCAAATGCTTGAGCCCCTTTCTACCAAACCTCCAGAGGACAAGTAAGGACCCGGAAGGAACCTGAAAATCCCTGGACCATCCCTGTAAAGGGTTTAATGGGGCATGTGGTGTCAAAACCACTAATGATAACTGAAACCAAACACAACTGTGGATGGTGAGCAGGTGCCTATGGTCTAGTAAATATCCAAGTCAAAAGGCTTGCACTGTCTATTAACCAGTTGGGGGGGTTTAGTTGGGTTGCGCCCACACTGTTAGGTAACATGGAAACATGGAGCCTCTCGTCCGATAGCGGATTCCCCTCCTTCCTCACAAAAAAAAAAAAAAAAAAAAAAAAAAATGACATACACCGGGAGCATTGCGGGATCTCCTTCAGGGTTGCTAATTCTTTGAAGAGGTTGTACTCACTGTCTGGAGGACGAATCACTGCCGTAATAACCAGCCTCCGCACCGTTCAATAGGCTGCCAAGCGAGACAAATGTCACTCGACAGCTCGCGAAGCACAGTCCCGACTTGAAATCACCTATAAGTGAGGCGACATAGGCGAAAATAAGTTGGAAGGGATATCCAACATGGAAGAGCTGCGGATTTTAGATCTCGTAGAGTGTATTTTCTCAATCGATCTTCTCGCAGCAGTCACTTCTCACTTAGAGATCTCTATCTACAGCGGCACACCAACCGCAACCATCCCACTGACATAGAACAGTCTTGCGCCACTTCCCCACCATCTCCCGCCTCTGCAGTAGCTTGAGATCTCGCTCAACGTTCTCGATGACTTAATGGAGGTGAGAGCGAGCGATATTAGAGATCTAACGATATTCGACCCTACCGTTCAGATTTCTACGCAAATCGCGAGGGTTTTTTTTTTTGCTTTCTAGAACGTAATTCTGCTGTTCTTGAAGAGTGAGTTCGCCCTTCTGTTTGACGGGAAGGGAGTCTTGACGGGTTTGCACTTCTCGGGGATGGATTTCAACAGCGAGAGCCAGGTCAAGGGATGCCTGTAGCTCGGTGCGGCTAGGGAGAGGGTCTCAACGATTCCACTTTTTTTTTTTTGTTTAGCAGGAGTGAATAAATTTCGAAGTATTATCCATTCAGTATTACCTGGTGCGCAATATCGATCGCGACATACCGGAGAGCTGGTTCTGGCGATGTCGGGTTCCTATATCATGATGACGTCACTTCGACGCGAGCAACAGCGTCAAAACTCAGTCCAGTAGCTTCGACTTGGTTAACATCGAACATCTTGCATGCGGGTATACGCATCCGCCGGAGAAGATCTTCTGTCATCGGTGGGTGTACCTTGATGGACAGATGTTCGAGTTGAGAGAGGTCGATTATGGAAGCGTCGAGTGGCATGGGACCTGGACGTAACTCTGACGGAAGGTGGAGCTTGAAGGTGGTGAGATCGGAACATGAGCGTAAGACACTCACAACTTGTTGTGTTGAAGGGCCATAGTCGTCATTACTGATTTCCAACGTCCTGAGGCGAGAGAGAAGATCGGACTCCCAAGGGATTCTGAGGTCGAAAAGGGAGAGGTGACGAAGTCTGTTGGCGCTTCCACAGAAGAGGCTAAGAGCTCTTCCGATGTCTTGTGCATAACGAATACAACACTTCTCCAAAAGCGGCGCTGGTCGCTGTTTCAGCTCCTCAAAGCCTTTCATTACCGTACCGGATATCTCAACAGATTTCCATCGATGAATTTCTCGGAAGATCTTCGTTCTGAACTCCTCACGATGGAGATCGATAGGATTTAAGGAAATATGAAGAGGGGCCTGGCCTGATCTGGCCAGACATTCGAGGATGAGTTCTTGGGGACGATCAGAGCATATATATGCCCACAAAGATGGTGTATGGTGCACAATTTCTCTCCATTTGTGGCACACAAATGCGAGCGCTGCCAGCATGCGCTCCATCGGTCGATTGCGCAGACGATAACGGCGTAGCGAGTTCATGAATAAACCTCTCTTCGGTACAGAGGCGAATGCGAAGATTTTGACGAGTAGCTCATTTGGAAGGCGAGAGATAGAGAGGAGGGGGTTATGGTGGCGTGCCTTGGCGCTGCGGAGACGATGCAAACTGTCGGTGAGGGACTTGAAAGCGTCATCGAATGAGGGCATCGCAATTATGGAGCGCTGGAGCCCTGTGGGCTTTGGATCGTCTCTATATCACGGCATATACAATGATCAGCCAAAGGGAGTAGTGTCAGTTAGTGAGAGTACACTGACAAGAATAATTGGGATCTGGCCGTCCTAGAAGCCCCCTCCGAGAAGATATTGATCGCTTGTACCATGTAATCGTCCATAGTGGTTGATCGATTTTTGGTAGGTGTAAGTCGCCGATGACGAACATCGATTTAACATGACAATTCATCACTCTAAACACACTATTGATAGCCTACCTAGAGGACACGCAACAGAGAGGGCGACGGGATCTCGTCGAGCGTTGCCACCTCTTAGAAGAGATACTATCCAAGAGAACAAATACTCTTATGACGAACATCCAGAACCAAGCCCAACGAGCCCACCCCTCCGGTCACGGTTCACTGGGCCATGCTTACGCTATCCCAAGCATCATAACACCCAGCCCCCACACCGCTATGTTTTGGTAGGTTGCCCAGCGATCGACCGTCAGGCCTGACCACGTCTATATCTATAGCCGAACATTTTCTATGGGCTTTATACTTTATTCCATTTCTTACTCAGTTGTGGCCTCTGCTACCATACAATACAGTTAATTAGTGGATATGTGCTATGAATTGCAGCTCAAACACGACCTAGTCGCCAATCCCGCGTTCACCGGTTCATCCCTTTCCCGCCACCATGTCTGTCACGAAATATCAGCGGTGCAGAAAGCTGCGAGAAAGCCGGTGACAAATGCTGAGACCCCCAGAAAAAATACGAAGACGCTGATAGCTATTGATAGCACGATGGGCGGACTACAGCACCAAAAGTGAATGGACCCCATACGTAGACCAAGCCACGATGCGTATAAGTTATTGAAGACAAATTATCACCAATCACGAGTTATAGATCTCCGCAGCGGCCGCGATCGCGGTTCCCCAATCCCGAGAGAGATCGGGCAAGAAGGTGGCTATTTGCAATCTGTCGCCACACAGTCATGGATCACGAAGATGTCATCTCCAGTTATTTGGCTGGTACCCCCGCAGATCATAGATCCACTCTTTCGGGCAGCCAGCCCAGCATCGCTGTGAAACCCGGATACGCAATTTCAAAAGTTCCGGTATGGGCGCTGCGCAAACACACAGCAGCAACAGCGTATTTGATTTTCCTCTCAAGAAAGAGTACCCTTGTCGACGAAGGGGCGCCTTGCAATAGAGAACAACAGCCCAACTATACACGGCTCCATGTGATATCCTTGTCTTGTAACCGAAGGAACCGCTAGGGACAATTGCCGCACCAATTGACAGCTGAAAGGTCTCTGGAATATATTGATTATGGCTCCGTTTCCCCGCACACGACCCTTGAAGTTACACGCCACGGATTCAGGATTCATTACCAAATCAAATTCAACTTGAAATATGAATCTGACGGATGAGAAAGTGTATAGCGGATTTCGGACTTGCTTGCTCATTCATTTCTTTTTGCATTCAAGGTTGAGCCTCCTTTAATTCAACATTTCTCATCAAACTAAAAGTTTATGAGTCATCATGAAATGGTGTGCCGACGTCAGCGAGAAACGGGCTCCCTTGAGAAGAGATGTACGCTCGGTCTACTCGGCACTCGAGATATTTTTTCCCGTCGATCCGTATAACGTCTAGGATTGGAGTAGTTTTTAGGTTGTGCTTCAATACTTCATCCAATGATACGCCGCGTTCCTGATCCCGTGATGGTTGCCACCCTGAATGTTGACCTCACCAACCATGCGTACAATCATCCACGCCTTCTGATCTCTTGATAGAACCCAGCTGGCCAGTGTCTTATCGTTCCGATCTTATCCGGAAAGATGCGAGTGGCCTTCCAATACATCCGAGTTGGCGTTAAGAAGAGCCGTCATGTCCGTGGATTGGTAAAATCAAAGGTTGTAAATGCTTTTGAATGCGCCTAAAACAGTCAGCTTTTTCTTGTTATCTGCTTGCAAATATATGGTTCAGATGACCCTGGTGTGTGATGCGTTGTGGCTTGTCCGAAAGGAAATTGGAAGGAGCAATGGGTTGGTGCCTGGGCGTCTGCCCATCTGACCCCCTTCGCCCACTAACTTGTTCCTCCTTTTCCTTCTGTCTGATGCCGAGGCCCTTTTCGCTGCACCGGCGTCCTACAACCCGAATCTATGCCCTGACGACTAAACATTCAACCTAATCTACGTATAGGAAGGACTACTTATACTCGTTTCAATGACGCCTCAAAACCGACCTCCTTTTATCCCTCCCCTTCCACTTCATCCCCTCCCGCAATCATCATTCCCAAATGGCCCATCAACGACCTCATCGCAATGCTCGTGACATGGAAGTCGGTGTCGCCGTCGTGACAACCGACCATCCCAATCAATTCCATAACCCTCCCCCCGCGACGACGCCACCAGCTTGGCTGACCAAATGGGTACGTTTATCATTTGATCCAAGAAACGTAGTCATCATCATCAACTTCGTCGGCTGATCATTGATGTCAATTACGGCGATTTATAGGAAGCACGACGTCCTCGTTGGCTTATGGAATGCTTCGCAGAGGCCCTCGGTGTCTTCTTTTACGTCTATTGTGTGGGTTCACCTCCCAATGTTCGATCTGACACCCAGGTCCAGGTTTCTAATTTATCGTTTATCATTGGTAGGGTATGGGCGCGTCCGCAGCTTTCTTCGTGACTACGGCTGCGAAGGAGACAGGGTTTGGGAGCTTGTTTACCATCGGATGGGCGTACGGCCTCGGAATTGCGTTTGGAATTCTTGTGTCTGGTGCGTGGCACATCAAACTCCTTTCAAATCATGATGACTGATGCATTTCTTCGGATCTAACTTTTAGGTCCTACTTCGGGTTCACACTTGAGCCCGGGTTACACGATTGCGTTTGCCATCTTCAAAGGCTTCCCGTGGCGTAAGGTCCCTGTAAGCACCCTTCCTTTGAGACAACTTTAGCCGAATAACGTACTAAGCGTCGTGTATCTCCCAATAATAGCAATATATCATCGCACAGATCCTCGGCGCCTTCATCGGGTCCTTGGCCGTCTACGGGATTTACCGACAACAGCTGGTCACAATCACCGCCGAGTTAGAAATCCTCGCCCCGACGCAGATCTTCTCATCTCAAGGACCGGCTGGAATCTTTGCGCTCCTCACCCTCCCTGGTCAAGGCCTCGGTTATGTCTTCTTGAACGAGATCTTCGCGTCGACCTTGCTCGCGTTGGTCGTCTTCACTGTCCTCGACTTGTCGAACCCCTTCATCTCGTTCGTCAGTGCACCGATCCTCATCGGAATGGGATACGCAGTGTGAGTCCAACTTCATTTTTCCCGCCTACATTCCACTTTGACTCATCCAAACCCTCCTTTTTGTTCTTTCTTTCCAGTGTCATCTGGGCTTTTGCACCCGTCTCTCTCGTCCTCAACACCGCTCGCGATCTCGGTGGTCGTTTCGTCGCTGCCATCTTCTTCGGGCGAGAGGCGTTCCCAGGAAGGTACACCGCTTTGGCGGTCTTCACCAATTTGCTCGGTACGGTCCTCGGCGCGACCATCCAGATCCTCTTCTTGGCCGATTCCACCCGTCCCATGAGCATTCAGGTACCAGCAGGAGAGGTCCACCGCGTCGTCACGCGACAAGAACCCCTTACGGCTCACTCGCCTATGGGAGCTGGAGAGAAGGCGCTCTTCCATAACGAGGAGAATCATTCGACTTGAATGAAAACGCTTTTGGTTTTTCATTGCTTGGTCTTGTCCTCCCTTTTTTTTCTTTTTCTTTTGGAACAGTTAGTTTAGGTTGCTTTGTTTGCACTGTTACCCAAGCTCCCGTATATTTTTTTGAGGGGGTGTTTTTCTTTTTTTTATATACCTCCCCTTGTAACTTTAGTCATTCTTCAAGGTGAATGAGATTTTGATGTCATCTCACGATAAAGTATAGAGAAGAGTATGGACCGATACTCCAAGGGCCCGGGAGCTGAGCTTTATATATGGCATAACATCATGAGCGCCTTGATAGTCGGGCGAAGCCGTTTCATTCGTGAGTTCAATCCATGAAGTACATAGAATCAACTCAGCCCTTAAGCTTGCTTCCTGCTTCAATTTTTTAAATTTTTACTAGTACTCGCGGCTAAGAAGCTGGGCGTCAGAGTGATGTATTTGTGCGAGATGCGACCGCGGTCACAGCAAATGGAGTTGTCGCCAAGAAGGTACCAGACGGCGACCTCATCTGAGACGAATAAGTGCTCAACAACAAACAAACATTTGCCGCCCAAAGTACATACTCCCAACACCTGTGAGCATCACCTTGATAGCGCCGAACTAGCGCTTATTCTAACGATCAACAGTTTCAGGACCAAGCTAGTAAGGTAAGGTGGATACATCGTTCAGACCTTGTCCCCAACCGAGGTATCAAAGACGCGCTCATAATTGTTTTCTTTGTTTTCTCTTGCTATCCATATATCGTCTATTATCTACATCAAGATGCCTTCCGAATCATCGAAAGATACACCCACGGCTCGGAACGAACATAACACTGTACCGGGTAGATCCAAACTGCTCACCGCTCACCGCGCTGCAGGCATTCCGGAAGTTCTTCTACACTTCTTTGACCATCTCCCTCCGGATGAGCTCCGATGTGCCGCTCAAGTTTGTAAAACCTGGTCTCCGTGGGCTCTGGATGTTCTGTGGGGACATCGATTGATTCCTTTGAGTGCGCTCCTGAGCAAGTTGTCGTGGCTTATGGATAACCACGACCCCAGGGCCGTATATTGCTTGGTAAGTGGTATCCTGTCGCATCGTCTCTCAGATATGGTGATTAATCATTATCAATACAGAGTATCGGAGATTCATTGATACCAGACTTCGAAGCCTGGACATCGTTCTTACGCCAGTACGCTCACAAGGTCACCCGGCTAGACATTGATGCCATACTCAACCAAGTGGCACAAGACTTTATGCTCAAACTCCTCAAGGCTACTGGAACGACACTCTGCCCCAAGCTTCACACCGTCATCGTGGCATCCGGTCACCTCCCCATATCTCGTTGCCCGACAGTCTCCCTCTTGGTTGGCTCACCTCTCCGTGATGTTACCTTTGGAGAAACCTGTTGCAGTGATGATTTGCACGTTCTTCCCAAGTTACTTGTCCAGATCTCCCCAAAGATCCAGTCTCTCACACTCGAGCCATGCGATGACCCACCACCGCCCTACGCGCTTTCCTTGAAATCATTCCACGAGCTGCGAGTCGCCCACCTGCAAGACATCTCGTTCAGAACTTGGTCAAGCCTGTGTGGCTGTCCCTTTCTCGAAGAGGTCACGGTACTCGATTGTTCGACAGACACCTGCGGAGCCAAGGGCAGATCCCTCCTCCACTTTCCGTCACTACACACCCTCACCATTAGTTCACAAGAAATCTGCTCAGATGTTCTCGCTAGCACCGTTATGCCCAACCTCCGCACCCTCGACGCATCTATTCTCCGTGATAATTCAGAGAGGATATGTGGACAGCTGGTGGAACGCAGCCAACATCTCAAGGAGGTCAAAATCTCCTTTGGATCCAGTGTGTTGACAAATCGGACTATTGAAGCATTCGCTCCGCTGCCCGAACTTCGTCGACTCGAGTTGGAGGGATGGGCGGACACCATAACCGTGACGGACTCAGCTCTCATTCTTCTAGCTCGCTCGCATCCTCAACTCCGAGTACTGTCCATCGACGTGGTGGGTGGGGACGACTCCGAAGATCCTTGCCCGCTCCCTCCCAACGATGAAAAACATGACGCCGTTCCCAGACCAACGCATTTGACGACTGAAAGTCTCCTCGCGATCGTGGAACACTGTCGTGTGCTCACGCACCTCGCAGTACCACTCGACTTGATCAGCTTCGACTCGCCCAACCTCCCAGCTCCAAGCCTCTCGGTTACGACTTTGGGGGTCCGGCATCTGCATCCCAGAGACCTTCGTCACTTTATGTCCATCCTGGTGGCATGGTTTCCGAATGTCACGACGTTCGCGGTAACTGAATGTCCACTGGTGGATGAGGAAGCGCTGGTGAAGGAATTTTGGACACGGCAAGTGGACAACCAAGGGGAGCTAGAGTCCTCGAGTTTCGGCTCTTGATGTATCGTTCTGTAACGTACGAATTTAGAATAGGCCTTCAAACTCCTGTAGTTGTTCTCTAAATGTCAGCAGGAGAAGCTATTTCGTTCCTCAGGATACATATCGGGCCGGATCCAGGAACCAGATCTGCCCCTTGGTCTGGCATGAAATTTGAAGATTGACTTGACACTAGAACCCCAACCATCCTTATTACATTTGGCCCACAACATGCCACCTCCCGACAAGTTCGAACCGTTACTGAAGAGACTGAAAACCTCTGCAGACTCAAAGAGCGCTGCAGACGGACTCGCTCGTGCCGTCAAAACCAACGGGCTCACCACCCTGGCCGACCGCGAGGTGCTAACTACAATCACTGATCTCCTCAAGAACAAGAACGCTGCCGGTGCAGTCGGCATTCAGTCCCTCGCCACAGTATTGGGACCCGTCGTGCTCCCTTTGGTCTTGCCGTCATTACCTGTGTTGATTCAGTTGTTCGATGAGAAGAGCGATGCGGTGCGGACGGCGGCGCAAGCTGCTGTCAAGGCGCTCGTGGGCTTGACTCCCGTTGAGGCATTCCAGACCGTGTTGCAGATTCTTATAGATGAGCTCAAGGGGCATACAAAGTGGCAAGGGAAAGTAGGGTGCTTGAAGGAGATCGCGAGGTTCGTGGATCTCAAGGGTCAGGAGGGCAAGGACGAGGTGGCATCTATCCTGGGCACCATTCTCCCCCCGATTGAATTGACTCTCCACGATACCAAGTCCGATGTGAGCCTTTACATTTATTTTATTACTGAAGAGGTGCTCACTGTGGCTTGGTTACATAGGTCTCTACTCAAGCTGTCAAGACTGTCACTACACTCTGCTCAACCCTCCCTAACCCTGACCTCCTGCCGCACATCGACATCCTCGTCGAAGCCATGCGCGCACCGACAACAGTTCCCAGTACCGTCAAAGCCCTCTCTAATACCACCTTCGTCACGGAGGTTACCGCTCCCTCCCTTGCCGTCCTCGTGCCCATCCTCTCTCGTGCTCTCAATGACAGAAGCATGGAGGTTCAACGCCGAACCGTCGTCATCGTTGAGAACGTTTGCAAGCTCGTTCGTGACCCTGTAATCGCTGCCGCATATCTCTCCCCCCTCCTCAATGCCGTCGAGAAGATCATGACTGGCGCGAGTTTCCCAGAGGTGCGCGCGTTCGCTGAGAGCGCGCACAAAACGCTCGTCGGTGCCGGTGCATCTTTAGACGTCGTACAGCCGCCACCTAGAGACATGGAGAAAGAGACCGACGACGCGGAGTTGGAGGTGTTGCCATTGCTCCCAGATACCCTTGCGGTTCCATCACCCAATGACGAATCTGCACCGAGGACGCCATTTACGCCCATGTTCGCACAGACGATGCGATTTTCGGCAAAGCTTGTTGCAGAATTGTTGTTCCGGAACGCTCTGATTGAGGCGGACGACGAGAAGTGGGTCAGGTGTTTTGGCGTCTTCGTTGGTGGATGGTTGCCGGAAGGACGAACGGCTGCGAAGGAGGCCGCGGAGAAAGCACGAAAGCACTTCTTAGCGATTGAACTGGTGAGCATTCTGTTTGTAATTCAAAAATACAGTAAAGTTGAACATGATGATTGTGTAGGCCAAGAGAGCGCCCACCATTGTGGAAGACGGGACGGAAGATATCCTCGTGAACACCGTGTTTTCACTGGCGTATGGGGCCCTCCTGCTCTTGTCCCATACGACACTACGCCTTGTTCGAGGCAGGAGGTACGGCATCTGTGCCAGCAATGGGTCCGGAAAGAGCACCCTTTTACGTGCCATTGTTGACGGAAAGGTAAACCCTATCGCAGATCTTAACACAAACGACCCATTGACAGCGTTTTTCGGCTTTTCGTCTCTTGAAGGTCGAGAACTTCCCTTCACAAGATGAAATTCGGGCAGTTATGGTAGAGCACGCACTTCAAGGAGAAGACGGATCGTCGTCAATTATCGACTTCGTCGCCGCTGGTACGTTTGTCGCCCGTTCGGCAATTTCTTCGTCCTCTGATATGTTTTCCGTTTAGACAAGGCACTGTCAAAGGTGCCACGGAACAAGATCCGTGAACAACTCCTTGAAGTTGGCTTCGACGATGAGAGGCAGGCCCAGAGCGTGAGCAGTTTATCTGGCGGGTGGAAGATGAAGCTCGAGCTGGCAAGGGCGATGTTGTACAAAGAAAGTTGACGTTTCTCTTGCGATGTGAAGCACCGTATTAACAAACGTACACCTTTAGGCTGATCTGCTTCTGCTCGACGAACCCACCAATCACTTGGATGTAGCGTCCGTCAAGTGGTTGGTTGATTACCTTGTATCTCAGCACAACGTCACCTGCTTGATTGTCAGCCACGATTCCGGGTACGTTTATTAGTCCCTGTATTAGTGTCATGCTGAATCTGCATTTCTGAATCATCAGCTTCCTTGACAATGTTACAACCGATATCATTCACTACGAATCCAAGAAGGTGAAACATCCACCTCATACCCTATCCTTTTAATCGCTTACCATCCTTTTCTGTCCAGCTCGTCTACTACCCAGGTCCACTCCGCGCCTTCGTCGACAAAGTCCCCTCCGCAAAATCCTATTACACTCTAGCGGCCACCACGGTCAGGTTCTCCTTCCCTCCCCCAGGCTCGCTAATGGGTGTACGTTCCAATACCAGGGCAATCTTGAAGCTCAGCAAGTGCACGTTCACGTACCCGGGTCGAAAGGACCCGAGTCTGATCGACGTGTCCTGCGCGTTGAGTTTGAGCAGTCGTGTAGGCATCATTGGGCCCAATGGAGCGGGCAAGTCGACATTGATCAAGCTCTTGACGGTGATTTGGGCTGTATCCAGTAATTGCCTTGCTGATACTGATGCGTATTTGGTTATTCGGGTGTTTTTTTAGGGCGAAACTGCACCTCAGGAAGGAACAGTTTATAAACATCCGGCACTGCGTGTCGGATATGTATCTCAGCATGCAACACACCACATAGGTATGCGCTCACCGGTCACTCCATTACTTTTCAGGCCCCTCACGTCACCCGTGTTATCCAGAACAACATCTAGAGAAAACAGCTGTAGCTTATATTCAATGGCGATTCCAGGCGGGTCACGACAAAGAAGTGCTGGAGAAGATCACTCGTGTGTTAACAGATGAGGACAAGGTAATGATGGAGAAGGAATGGACCGGCAAGACGGGAGAGAAGCGCAAGGTCGAAGTGAGCATAACAACACCCTATTCACCGAAGATCATACCATAACCGCCGACCTCACTCCTTTTAAGATGATCATGGGTCGTGCCAAGCTCAAGAAGACGTACCAGTACGAGATCAAGTGGCGCAACCTCGACCACAAGCACAATTCTTGGATCCCTCGAGATGACCTCCTCGCAAAAGGCTTTACGAAGCTCGTCCAGCAGTTTGATGATCTAGAGTCGTCTCGTGAGGGCGCTGGATCGAAAGAGACAAACGGGGTTGCCGTCCGGAAACATCTCGAGGAGGTAGGGCTTGATGGCGACACGGCTCAGTACAATGAGATGTCTGGATTAAGTGGAGGTCAGAAGATGAAGGTCGTCATTGCCGCGGCGCTCTGGAACAACCCGCAGGTGAGTAAGGTTGCTTGCAACCTCCTAAATTTTGCATGGTTTTGATCTCAATTACCCCTGCAGGTTGTGGTTCTGGACGAAGTGACTAACTTCTTGGATCGGGAGGCTGTCGGCGGTGTGGCGGTTGCCATCCGTGAATGGGGTGGCGCGGTTTGCATTATCTCCCACAACATGGAATTCGTCAACGCCTTATGTGAGTCAATCAATCGCCAGGGGAATACGTTATTAAACTAGTTGTTAATCATATCCTACCTACCTTACAGGCCCTGAGATATGGAATGTCGAAGCTGGTCGATTAACTCACCAAGGCAAAGCAGCAATCGTCGAAGACGCCTTCCTTGACGTCAAAGAGGGAAAATCGAAACCCACCTCTCGCCTCGCATCCCGCAAGGGTAGTCCGGCTATGACGCCGATTGGATCCACGGCAGCGACTCCTGCAGGCAGCGACGTGGACAGCGGCAAGGCGACGCCGAATTCCACTATGAAGAAGAAGAAACTCACGAGGAACCAGATGAAGGCCAAAGAAGAACGAAAACGGCTGAGATTGCTGCAGTGGTTGACCGTTGGTGGGCCAAAGCCGGATTCTGACAGTGAGCCTGAGATTTGAAGGGAGGAGTCGCTACGACGTTTCACGCATCGCAACTACATAGACTTAGCTTATGTTACTATAATCCTGGATACCCGTCTCGAGTTTTCTATACAAGAATGGGCTTCTTCTATGGCCTAGACAAGCCCATACCGTGTTCCCAAGCGGATGCGAACATTTGTGTCCGAGTAACTAGACGCGCTTTGCGTTTCCCACCAGACCACTTGAATTCGTCACCTTGTCAGTTAAGCTTTCTGGGACATACAAGGGCTACCGTGGAACTAGGTGAGTAATGAGGACCATTCAGATTTCATCTGCCTTTGGATATTACTACTTTGCTTTTCGCCTCAGCTTCGATTTTCATCCCCACGCGCCAAAATGCCACCAAAGAGAGGGGACGGAATACATCCAAGCTCGAAGAAGAAGACTAAAGGCATCGCGGCCCCTAGCTTCCAACTCGACACGCTAAACTCTCATCATGCCATCGGCGTGCCAGAACTCCTCCTGCTATACTTCTCCTACTTGTCGCCACTTGAACTCGCCAACGCAGCTCAAGTTTGTAAGACGTGGTCACCGTTTGCTATTAATGTGCTCTGGGCACAACACGAGGTCCCTTTGACCGCCATACTTCGACAATTGGCCTGGCTGTATCTTAGCTCTGAGTCGCGAATGTTTCGCTCCGTACGTGCCGACATATCTTTTCAGCTCTCAAAAATAATTCTGACGCGTGATAACCAGTATGCCACAGACTCTCCTACACTAAGCCTGAAAAAGTGGAGTTCGTTCTTACGCCGGTATCCTCACAAAGTCAATCGGTTATACATCAATGCCGCCATCGATAGGACGGCCCTAGGTCATATCATGCACCTACAGGAAGCTACCTGGATCGGCCTTTGTCCTAACGTCGAGCATCTATGCGTATCTCTGGATCGTATCGAGTGGGATCAGCAATCGACCCTCGTACTCCTGCGCAATTCAAGCCTGCGCGAAGTCACTGTCAAAGATTGCCATCACCTCAGAAATGTCAAAGCTTTGATAAAGACACTCGTTCGAGACTACTCACGAATCCAGGCGTTCACGTTTATTACTCGTCTCGATTGGATGGCCACTTATGGGTGGCTATTCCCGCCACTTTACGACGTGACTCTCGGAGAGTTCCACGGACTGCGCGCCGTCGATCTGCGTGATATCTCTCTAGAAGGCTGGATAAGTCTCGCAGACTGCCCGCTGCTCCAAGCAGTAACCGTCAGTCAAACAGAGCCCTGGGACGAGTTCGATGTGGAGACAGCTAGCGAAGGACACATCAACAGGTTTCCTTCATTGGACAAATTATCCATGTGTTCCTTGGCTATCTGCTCTGCAGCGCTCGCTGGCTCCGCCATACCAAATCTACGTCACCTCAGCGCAGGTCTCCTTAGGGATGAAGACGAGGGAGCCTTCATACACCTAGTGGAGCGAAGCCGAGATATCGAGGAACTGGAGATCAAGTTCAAACAGAGTGTAATCTCACGTCTAACGATTGATGCACTCGCCACCCTTTCAAGGCTCCTCACGGTCGAATTGGGTGGGAATATAGTGTCTCTGATCATCACAGACCCCGACATCACGCTCCTAGTGTCATCCCTTCCACAACTGCATATCCTATCCCTGAGTATGAATGTGATTGAGGATATTCTTCTAACGGCCAACAGTCTCCTCGCAGTCTTGGAGCATTGTCGGGTGCTGACGGATCTTACGCTACCGCTGAACCTGCGTAAGGCATTCGACGACGGCCTCCGCCTTGACAAATCCTCGTCACCTAGCCAATCGATGAAAAGGCTCACACTCCGTCACATTACCATATTCCCTAATGTTGTCGTCCAAATCGCGCATACACTTGCGATGTGCTTTCCTCGTGTGGAGAAGTTCGCTGCAATGTCTGAAAAGTATGCGACGGAGGCGCGGTGGTTGGCGAAGGAGTTCAAGGCGATTGTCGATGTCAAAGCTGAATGTGCGGAAGTGGCACGAAGATCTATCCGACAAGGTTGAATCCTCCTATCCTATTCGCTCCTTCTCGACGAGCCGTTATACTCTTGGGCCTCTTTCCGCTTCCAAAAAGCATCGCCATTTGTACCGGGGAGCATAGAGTCCGTCCCCTTCGTTATCTTGAAACCATAGTTCAATGTGTATAGATTTTGGGTAGCCGACAAGGATGTCGACCAAAACGGAGAGGTTTAAGACAGTCGACGGAACCCTAAATGACCCTAGTAAGTTGTGACATGTTGTTCCATCCGCCAAACATCTGCCTTAAGATGTGATACAAGACGTGGCTCAAGTATTACTGATGTCTCTTTCCTGGCTTAATCCTTGCTTCGCTTGGGATACCTTTCAGACGTTACGACGTTTGTGATGCTGGACAGAAGAACGGAACTCGCGACTGGCGACAATGGTGGAGTGATGTGGACCGCGGGACAGGTTCAGGACCGAACCTGCTGCGCGTCAACACAGCGACATGATTGATAGCATCCAGAACACCACACGATAGGGATACAGCAGCTAAAAGAGACGACGTGTGCAATCACAGGCGACGACCACGGCGACCACACTAGGGGAACCAAATACATCAGTTTTATGGTCTTAAACAATCGAATAAGGGGTGCGAACGCACCTTTCTCCGAGTGCAATCAGTCGGGATGGGGGTGACGTCTTCAATCCGACCAATCTTCATGCCAGCACGAGCAAGAGCGCGGAGGGCACTCTGTGCACCAGGGCCGGGGGTCTTGGTGCCGGTACCTCCCGTAGCTCGAAGCTTAATGTGGAGTGCAGTAACACCAATCTCTTTGCAGCGGACGGCAACATCTTGAGCTGCCAACATGGCTGCGTATGGGGAGGACTCATCACGATCGGCCTTGACCTTCATACCACCTGAAAAGCCTCCCATCAGCATCTCGCGCGTGTTTTGTCCCGTGAATGACATTTACCAGTTGCCCGTGATATGGTTTCCTTGCCCGAGAGATCAGTGACGTGGATGAAAGTGTCGTTGAAGGATGCAAAGATGTGTGCGACGCCAAAGACATCTTCGCCCTCCTGAACCTGAGGACCGAGCGAGACGGCTACTTCTTCCTTGGGGGCTTTCTTTTGTTTCGGGGGCTATGCGTAAAATCACCTCGTCAGTATAAGTTAAGCTGTACTGGCCATAATCTTGCACATACCATGGTCGATTACAGCGTTGAAGGTATCGGAGAAGATTTGCTACTGAACTGCAATTTGGTTGATATCCCACGGCGCGGTCGGAGGGAAAGGATTGCAACAGCTCCGCCCTCCAATGAGGACCCGAAATAATATTCATGTAGACCTGTATCCTTCCCTGACCGGTTAGACCCCACGTACTTAATGCATAGTCAAGATTTAGACAAATCTGCTCGTCTTTACCCTCCTACCGCCTCCCTCCGCCTCGCGATACCTTTCCACCCAGTAATCATCTTAGCCAACTATGCCACCATCGGATGATCATCCGTCGAAATTACAAGTGGCATCTGTAGTATGTTTTTATATGGTTGCGGCTTTGGTGGTATGTATTCTCTGAATGAATTCTGACCGCATTTTGTAGATGGTCTTCGTGTAAGGTGTTGCCTACCTTCGGCGCCAATTGAATGCTCACTCATAATGCGTCTTCCAAAAGTAACAAAGCCGTCCTCAACTCGTCTCCGAACCTCCCCCTCCTCAGCCAATTCCTCACCGCGATTATCTGTCTTCACCTATCAGCTATGCTCAGCCCGCGGATTGAGATCCCTCACAAGATGCTTTCGGCGGATAAATTGAAGCGGCTCCTACCAATTATCATGACCAACGTCATTGGCTTGACATTTAATACGCTGTGTCTTAGAGGAGTCAACGCGTCGTTCTTTCAGGTACAGCTTGGCACCCTGATCTGCCGGCGGAAGACCCAACTATTTGCCTATCGAAATGCTGATCCCGAATATTATGCCTTTCCATAGATCGCCCGCGGTCTCGTGCTTCCACTTACGATTGTGGTTTCTTCCGTCGACAAGAAGGCTTCTCCCACCATCCCTGTGCTCATCGCAGGTACTGTGGTCACCATCGGCTTCTTTGTCGGCATCGTGCCAAAATCAACATCCTCGAGAACTGAGGCTCCGGCCATGAGTCTGATATGGGGCGTGTTGTCATCACTAATGACAGCCGTTCACGCCGTACTGATCAAGCGGTCCCTTTCTTTCGTCGATAACTCCGCTATCCAACTGGCCTATTGGACCAACGCGAGTGCGGCGCTCATACTCCTGCCTTTTGTATTGTTCAACGGGGAGGTATCAACTGTTTGGTCTCGCATGACATTTGTTGAGCCCCTTGGATCAGCGGTGGGTTCGGCGTCGGCGGGTGAAGTAACGGAGGCTTGGGATTGGCATACGTTCGTCGCAGGGTGCTTGATTACTGGAGTTGTAGGATTTCTGCTCTGTGTGGCAGGTACGTATCCCAAATATACCCTTTTATAATTGGGTTGTTGCATTTTTGACGATAAGTTCCGATAGGTGTTCTGAGCATCAAAGTCACCTCGCCCATCACGCACATGTTCTCGTCCGCATGCCGATCAGTCCTTCAGACTGTTTTAGGCGTCTGGATCTTCGATGACTTACTGACATTGTACATCACATATCATATCTTTGCCCTATTGTCCCAACTTGCTTACTAACTTCATAAACGTCTAGTAACCGCATCACATCGATCCTCACCATCCTTAAAGGTTCCATGTACTATACCTGGATCAAATCTCAAGAAGCAGATCAGAAGGCAACCACCATGGACAACAACAAACACGGTCGCCATTGGCGAGAGGAACAAGAGTTGGAGGGGGATCTCTTGATGCAGGATCGTGATTACGAGCAGGGCAGTGATTGGATCATTTTATTCGAAGTGACAGATATGTCGGATGACGAGGATGAAGCGAAGGCAAGGGAATGCACATGACTAATCCAGTGAGGCGAAGATCGTCACAAGGCAGCCCTGGAATACATATGTGAGACTTCATCGTTAGGTTCTTGGCTAGAAGTCGTTTATATATTACTCCCCAAAACTGGTATGCGAGATGCCGTGGAACCAAATGCATCCCGAAAATTCCGAAGGGTCTTCCTGGATAGATCGATGATGGGGTCGGCTATCAAAAGATGCCACTCTATATCTAGGCCCGTGTCGAACCAATTTTTGTTTCAAGCATTTCAAGAACATAAGATTAGTGGTAAACACTAATATAAATACAAACGGTGACGATCGTTCAAGCCGCCTTCACTGCATCTGAGGGTTCCAAGCGAAGGGCATATTCGTCGGGCCAGGGGTCTGTCCTGAGTAGTCAAGGTCACCGACCATCTACGAGATAACCAAAGGGGATAATATCAACGAAATGACACATAAAAAGACTGCTTAATCTATTCTTTTACACACCGAGGTAGTTAACCACGGAGGCCAATCATTTCCGTCTCCCAGATCTCCTAAGAAACCATGGGGATTGCCCATGCCTGCATCACCACCGCCATGATACGATGACACATCCATCATGCCACCCTGGGCAGCTCCCACTCCTCCGTGACTCTGATCCATGGCCATAGATGTATGGTTTGGCATGCCCACAGATCCATGTTGAGGATAAACATCTGTGTTCACGAATTGGGGCGGCGTTGTGGTATTGGATGCGCCGGACGCGCCAACGGGCATAAAGGGATGCGAATTTGGCAACTGAGCTGGAGGGGAAGGGAAGGGAACTGCCGATCCGGCTACAACGGGCGTCGAGCTATTGTGCTTCTGGCGCTGATCCTCAGAGTAGCCGTAGGGAGATATATTGGGGATGGGATTGGGTTCCTGGAAGGTCGCCGCCTTATCTCGCGTATGATTGAGAAGCTTGCGTAGCCAGACACCGAGGCTAACGGCCGGGACTAGTGTGAAACACATCATGAGATAAGGTTTGTATCAAGTAGATTGGACGCAACCTGCCTTCACTCAGGACATCCGCCAATGCATCAACCAACGAGGTCGTCTCCGCGAGGTCAAGGTCCTTTCGGAACAGCCTGGCGAACCGCAAGAGGAAAGCACCTGCAAAGGCGGCACAGGTGTGCGTATACGCCACTATGAAATATGCGTCAGAGCCACAAACCTTGAAGACTTGAATATAAGCGCTCACCGGCATATCGCAGCCCGTGGCGGTACTCTTGATTACTCAAACAGATGGTGACACATTCCTTCGCCGACTGAATTGCCTGCAATGCGATGGCGCTCATCTCTGGAGACAGCGCTTTCGCGTCCTCTACCGTCTTTAGCCCCCGTAGCGCGATACAGTTGTGGAATAGATGCGCATACGCCCGCTGGATCGCGGCAGAGGAGCGGAAGAACCCTGCTGTTGGCTGGGACATGCCTGCCAATGGGGCGTTAGAAGGGCTGCCCTCCATCACGAATAAAAGGACGTCATATCACGTACTCATGTGAGCATCCCATTCGCTGAGCCAGGCGTCAATGTCTGCTGTTGCCTCTTGTAGGGTTTGAAAGATTAACTTGTCATCCGACTGAACTTGGGACTTCTGCAAGCGTTCGTGGATTGCGCCTAGCGGTAAGTGAGAGAGATGAGTGAGAGACAGAAGACTCGGGATGCAACCAACAAATACCAACTTTGTCGAGTAAGCAAATCACATGTCGACACCAAGCGAGCGTCAGTGGCAATGCTCAGGGGGTGGCCCAGGAGGATAGTCTTCGCCTCCGTGATGGCGGCATCTCCTTGCATCATAGCAGGCCGGCCTGTACCAAACGAGATTTGGTACTGGTATCGAAATCAAGTCAGAGAGGCGACACAGACACGTAGAGAGGGCTTGCACAAACCTCGAACACGTACAAAGCTAACCATGTCCGGGCGCCTGTGATGAGAGGGCGATGAGTTTCTGTATCCGTCTTCATATCCGTCTGCATCAACCGATGAAGCCGCGAGAGAGCCTTATGCAGGCCCAGCTCAACTGCAAGCCTAGCACCAATACCAAACTATGGTCAACATGAGGCGGCACTGTAAAATTGGAAAAAACGAACCTGATTGCATGGCCCGCTGTCAACCATCCAACTCCACCCATCGAGTGACTCCAGCCTGCAAGGAGAAGGAGTGCCTGCACGTCCTCAACATGCCCCTTTGACTCGAAGACACGGTCTTTGGCATGCTCAGTAGCTTCGTGAAGGAGCATTGATTGGATGTCAGAGACGGTGGGCCCATCCTGGACTTTGGCCCCGACCATTAACAGCGCACAGAGAAGGAAAGGCGAACGTTCTTTGATGGACGCGTATGTGTCGATGCTAGGATCAAATACGGCCTGTGCCCGCTTGTACTATCAGTCTCAACTCTCAACACAGTGGTTGAAAGGCTTACCAGTAGCCGGTGACACCCCGAGAAGTAACTGGGAGACTCCTGTCAGTCAGTCTGGGACGCAATCACCATCAAGGACTTCATTGGACTTACTTTCGATATAGTTGTTGTGCGTGCCCTTCAGAGATCAACCCCTTTGCGACCACATCTTGTGGTTTTCGGCGCCGTGGTCTTGTCAGACTGGATCCAGGAGAGGCGACGCTGCTTTCCCCTTCGGCGAACTTTGCCACAGCCCCGCGAGGTAGCCTGTCAGTTCCGTCAACATACCGGACATCCTTTTCGGCGGGCTTGAGACGTGTCCTTGACCTGTCTGTGCTAGACGATCCTCGCCTCTTCCGCTTCTCTGGGTGGGTTCCGGGCCTCGAGGGTGATGTAGAACCACGCCTCCTAGTATCGTCTTCGGAGTATATTGAAGATCCGCCCTCTTCGTCTGATGTTTGGGGTTGCGCGGCAGCAATACCTGGATCGAGGTATCATCAGTAAAAGCCCCGCAGGAGCTTGCATGACACAACAATCGCACCGTTGACGACGGATATCGGCGCAGCAAGAGCTGCGTTAGGGAGGTCCTCCTCACCCCCAGAGTTCTCAGCGGAGTAGATATTAGAAGAAAGCCCTCGTCTTCTCGCATTTGGGCTGGTAATATTCGAATTAAAGGACATTGCCCTTTCGAAGTTCTGGGATGATTGAGTTCGTAGGGACCGTGCTGTTGATGCTGCGATAGTTTTTGGTGGGGGAAACGGCGGGTACATTGCTTCTGTCTCAAGTCTTCCACTATTCTGCTGGTTTTGGAGCGGAGGGTGCGGCGGAATTGGGGAACGGGAATCGCTGAAAGACCCGGAGGGTGCATGTCCCGAAAAAGGTCCGCCTCCACTTTGAGAAACTGGAGATGGAGCAAACGCCGCGGGAGGTGAGAATGGCGTGGATGGAATCCCCTGTGAAGAGCTACCCATCGGCGAATCAGTGGAGGCGACATGTTGGTGGTTGGGCCCGTCGGTTGAGATGCCAAGTCGATTCTTGACATCCCGCAGTTCCTGCAAGACATCGCCTAATGTGCCTTCAATGGTCGACCATTTGCTCTCGAGATCAGATATACGCCTTTGAAGGTTCACGATGTCAGTGCGACAACAAATTGGAGGAAGGAATAGCTACGTACTGCGAGTTGAGGTCAGAAGAATCTTGTTTCTGAATCTTCTCGAAGACACATGATTGCCCCTGTGCGCGACAGCGAGCACAAGGAGGATTGTCGGGTCCTGCACCGAGGCTAAGGTGTTGAGTGCAGATGATAAGATATTGGGTACTACGAATGATTAGCTACCTTCGCATCGCATCTTTTGTCTAGAAGTTTAATACATTGTGAATAGCAGTTCGGTTTACTTGCATCGAGGTGAAGTATGCGTACTTTCGACATGAGTTGCAAGCCCCTAACTCAGACGTGTCAATACGTAAATCGCGCAAGCTCTTGAGAGAACTCACTGTTCACTCTCAAAACCTGTCTCCCATTTGACATCACACTTGATGATGTTGAACTACTAGCCATCATCGCCTGATGGACAGGCGGGTTCCCCAGGGGGAGAATTTTGCGGGGTTGAACCGAAATGGTAGGCCTAACAGCGTTGGAAGAGCCATTGACTGCGGGGGCGATCTTTGGATTCATGTTGCCGCTGGACGGCTTCATTCTGTTAAAGGTGTGCGAGGGGAGTGTGCTTGAAGATTGAAGGGTGATGGAGGGAGATGAAGCCAATTACCAGTCACCGGACACCTTTGTAGAAGAACCATAATATCGCGACGCACTAGGGATTTAGGAAGGTCTCTCTTTTTTCAGCCACCCACGAGGCATTAATTCAGCCGCGTTCGACGAACAAGATACGGGACGACGCGGGATGGGAGATTGAGCCCATTGTCTCAGCCGGAGAAATATCGGAGACGGCTGCCGGCGCATGAGTGCCACGGAACCCGAGCCGTTCGACGTCAATCTGAAGAATCGCATACAGAACACCTAAAGTGAAGTTGGCGGAGTTAATTGAAATCATTGGGATTCCTTTAGTACTATGCTGCAGTCTTTCCGGTGATTGTGGTTGTTACTGGTCTGGAGTAGATAGTCTATCTGCTTCGGCAGAGCCTCGGCTTCAAGCTGCTGGGCCTATCAATGCCAGAGACGCCGTGTCAAAGCTCAGAACTGAAATTCCGAGCCAGTCCCGGGCAAGGATTTGTCTAGCACGCTTATCGCGGAGAAGCACTGGCGTTAACCCTGCGGCAAAGAGACTTTATGCCCCAGAGCTTGGGTCCGGAATACCAATGGTGATCACCCCTTCCATATTCAATTTCAGGAGCCTAATCCCGCTTAGAAGCAGAAGGGGAAGTAAGTGCGACACCAGCGACTCGGAAGGTGAAGTTGAAAGCGTTCTCAGGGGTGACAGGACACCTACCTCGTCAACAACGTGCTCGGAGTAGTCATGGCACTTCATGCCTATCAACGCACAGCCCGTGCAAGGACATCCGGTGTAAACTTTTGCGACTTAGATAACTGTTTTACCGTGCTAGGTAGGAGCACAATTGTTACACGGATAAAGTTGCCCGTCCGGCCGAGTCGGAGCTGCAACGGCGGATGTATGACTGAGACAAGCAATAGCTGCGCTGAAATATCGTACTGTATCCATCAATATATGTATCTGCCAACGCAACCCGCCAAGATCTGACTAAAAAGCAAACAAACAAATGGAGCACGCATCCCATTCATTTCATTCCGAGCCGCCGACAGATATACCTTACGCTGTGCATGCTGACTCGGCCTTGGTCATCAAGTTGAGTCACGAAGCGAAGCACAACGCAGTATCCTGCTAGGGGTCAGATGAACGGTACACGATATCCCATGCGAAGAGATATTACATTCAGTACTGAATGGCCATTCAGAATGTTTTCGCAAACAAAGCATGAGCGTGGGTGTGACAGAAACGTATGTAAGACGGAAAATCCCCGGTGGATTTGATGGTGTTGGTAAGCCCACCGTAACGTGCAGGGAAATATGTCAAATGCGGAGCGGTTGGCATCAAATCGGAGGGGAAATACTGTGCTACAGCGTCCCATCGGAGGTTCCAGCCAGATGGGGTAAGGATCGAGTTGAGAGGCCGCATGTGAAGGCCGTCACAAGGCTCAGCGAAGCGCGAAGCGCATCCTCAAACTTCCCTGGACGGTCGTCTGTCCCTGCCTCGCTCGACGCAGTGGAGATTCCAGAATAAGCGGCAAATCCGGAATTGAATGCTAGAAAGAAGAACCTTGAAACGACGTGTCAACAAAGGGGGTCGGGAGTGTGAGTCCGCTTCTTACGCTGTCCGGTCGATCATTTTTCGTTCAGGGGCGGCCCAGAAATAAAACGTTAATCTCTTAAGGAGCGTACACGCGCCGAAAGCCAGGTGACGATGACAGGTCGCGGAGAATATCGGGTTGGGTGGGTTCTGAGAATATGCAACGCCCAGCGCAGGACAGAGGAGACAAGCGACCGGCGATGCAACCAAAAAGGAACCGTTCCCCATGAAGCAGCGAGAGTATTTTGGACTGCATAGACATCGGAAAGCCCCGTGAATCAAAATCTAGAAAAGGAAGGAGATGACTGATGGGTTCAAGCCGAGGTATGACAATCGTGGATCGGGGTGTCAAACAGGGCAAGCAGTTTACCATCTCATAATCTTTGGGACCCACGTGAGCGCCTCGTACTTCCCGAGACCGAATAACGACTTTACTGTCCATTCATGGTTTCGGGGACTGATTTTGCCAGCGCGAGTTCCACCAAGTCCCTCCGCCGATCATCTTGTTCAATGGCGGTCCAAAAATGATGGATTCAAAGAACGCACGCGGCCAGGGATAAATGAGGATCCCATTTCCGGATTTTCGGACAGCTTTGCGGAGAATCGGGTGGGTGGTTCGGCTAATGTTCAATATCCGACGACCAGGCTTCAGCCGACAAACGGGGAAAACCCAAAAGGACCGGTAACGAGAGCCAGCAGGTGAGATACCCCATGGAGCTACGGCTCGCATCACGACTGTACATCTGGTAGACAGCGCTCAAGTGTCAATTTCTATAAGGGGAAGGTGGCTTTTAGCTTCGCGTGACCATCTCGTCCTTTAGATTCCAAAAGAAAAGGAAATGAGAGGCATACCACCTCTTGTTCATAAGAGCCCAGGTAGAAGAATTTCTCTCTCCCCCAGATTGAATAGTAGTCCTGTTAATGGACGTAAGAATCACCTTTGTAGGACTGAACCCATCTAGTTCGATGAGGGTTGACACACCTGTCCCTTTGAGTCGGTATAACTTGTGACCTTCACCGGCTTGAGACCTACGTGGGCAACGACACCCAGCGCCATAAAGTCAGACTGTGAAAGAGCTTGTGCATATGACATGATGCATAAGGAACTCACTTCCGTCTTTGCACGTCCACTGAGCCCGAAGCTCTGTGAATTCACCATCTTGGCTACTTATATTGTAGATAGACCATATTTCCGATGATGCAGGCTCTCCCACTCCAATGTTCGCGCCGTCGACAAAAATGCTTGCGCGTCTCTTTCTAGAACTCCCTTAAAGACATACCCTAGCCGCTAAGCGCGAGTCTCCAGCGAGAAGCCCACCAAAGAAAAATTACCGAAACTGACCTTTGTCGCATGCTCGAAAGCCCCAGGCGCAGTCTTCTTGGGGGGGCTGGCCATCAAGTCCGTTGGTCGCTTTGCCACCGCCATGATTCATTTGAATCCCAAGATACGGGTGCTCCGATGGGTCACGTTGGGTGTTCTGTCAATCAATCTCGATTATCGATATAATACGCGTGATCGAAATATAAAGGCTGGCTCACCAAGATCCGCAGCCTAACCACAGGGACTCCGAAAGGCTGAGAGCTCGGAACTTACAATAAGAGAGCCTGCTCAGGATCTTTGTGGAAGTGGAAGCAAGTGCCGGTATCGTTTGCTGGCGCGATGTAACCTAGGGCCTGGCCCTCAGGATTGACTCCCATGACACGCGCGTGCCTACACATTATCGGGCATTCCCGAGAGATCAAAGATATAAGCATTAGTCTCGGGTTTAGCAAGCCTGAACAACCTAGAGAAGTTGTGGCTCACGGGTTTGGATAACTGCAATGTTGTAGTGCCATAGCCATGTCGAGTCAACTCAGTCGATGGATGTCTTTCAAGGCATAGGTTAAGCGTACACAAAGCCACTGGTCCCTTCAGCAAGATCGGTATCAGCCGAATATGGTTGGGGGGTTGGACTGGTTTCTCTCTCCGTTGAACTGTAAAACGTCCCCCGTAAGGATTTTCCAAGTCTTGCCACCCAGGTAAGCCGATCTGTATGGGCTTTGCAATCCTTCTTGGTCTCTGAGGAACCGGAGTTGGGGAATGAAAAGGCCATCGAGTGCTTCGGACAACCAAAAGGTAAAAGGGTGGACGAGTCACGAGACGATCATCGCAAACGAATCGGTTCATCCGGGACGGTTCAGGGTTTGCACCTCCCACGACGATGTTGACATCCAAGCAGAACTCGGAAGAGTATGTCTGGATCGGGTTTCCACAGCTCTTCTTCGGGACTATAGCATCTCATCATCATTTCATATATCCTTTCATTTGCCTAAGCACCGAAAATCTTGACCTTTGATCATTCAGTAATTGTTCGACCACCCGAAGCAGCTCAAGGCCATTCTCAGGATGGGGTTAGCAATCAACCTGTTTCCAGATTGTAAGACGTCGAAAGGCCACGACCGTCTCGGCGACGTTTTTTGAGGTCCGGGACAGGCCACGAGGGTGTGTGAGAGATCGGGACAGGATCTGGCTGGCCTCTTCCTTCTGGCCGATCCGATGCTCGCATTTAAATGTTATTTCTACGACACACTAGCAACTTGTCTTTGTTCCGCTGCCATCGAATCTCACGTGTGACTTTCAAACAGAACTGGGCATCAATAAGCTGTCAACATATGCGACTCTTGTCGCGGGATCGTCGTGGGTTACTATATAAGGAACAATGGCCACATATAACCCGAAGACAGAACATGGGGGCATGTAGAGTAACTCGTTAAGCTCAATTCCGACGGAAAGTTGTTCACGTGTTGACATTTTGCACTTTCAATCCTAAAGTTTGTTGCTGGCATGGGCATACAACGGATATAATCTCGCGAGATAATCACCTCTATAGAACCATACCTTTTAAATCTGCTTTATTATTCGGTCATCCGTTGAGGTTGTATATATACACTCCCTCTTCAGCATCGTCCTCTTCTCCGTTTCTACTCCTTCATGGCGGGCATTCATCTCGTCTCCAGATCGACGGGTCTGCGATTCCAAACCGCTCCTTCACCAAGGATCATCTTGATTTCGCCCCAAGTCTCTACATCCATCGACTCATCCAGTCCGGGTATCTCAAGTCGTTCTAAAGGCATAGGATGCCCTTGCGTGGCCTCCCCTCCTACATCCGCGCAGGCCGCCGCTCCCGCGCGGGCCCGTACCATCTCAAGAAGTAACTGGGGGTCGTACTTCACTCTAGAGTCACGTAGATGCACTCGCGTGAGTGCTGGGAAGCGCCATGTATGGGCGTCGTGCGGAGATGATGTCGCCTGAGACAGCTCCTGCAAGACAGCATCGAAACCCTCAGGGGCTTGGCCAATTTTGGACTCCCAGCCAAAATCGATGGTGTCGACAAACGGGGTTGACCAGAGAGTATCGAAGGAAGGTGGGGGAAGAGCCGGATAACTGTTGCTGTAAGAAATACTAATTGGTAAACCGCCGCTAGCCTGGCCCAAGAATGTTGGCAGCCAACTAATTTCTCTAACTCCGATGGGGAGAACAAGACGAAAATCTGGCTCGAGGGTGACTTTCGACTTCACATTGATCTCCCAAGGCCAGTGTATCGCCAGGATAACGCGGCTGCCGGTGCGAACTGCTGCCGCCAAGGACGGCATGGCGAATAACATGACCGCCTTTGTTAACGAGTGCGCTATCTCTGCCGAAGCATACAAGACTTGGAAGTTAAGGTGTTTGGCACTGCGACATTGGATGGCAGTGAGTATGATTCCCACCGCTTTTATTGGTATGATGTCGAGAGATAACGACTGGAGTCGAGGTAGCTTGACGACCTGTCTTCGTGCGGTTTTGCCGAACTCGTGATGAATCGGCGTACGTTGGATTTCGAAATCCTCCATATCTGGGCAATCGCGCAGTAGTTGTAGGACCTGGTCAACTGATAATGGAACATCGCCACCGAGACGGCGTAGGTGGAGGGTACGGAGGCCAGTCATAATTTTTGAATCCCAGCTGCTGAGTTGAACCCTGTCTAGTTTCAGAGACCTCAGCCTCGGGGAGTTGCCCTGGAAGAGATCTACAACTCTATGGCTTAGCGTGTCATCGGGGAGAGATTGCGGTCTAGTAATGGAAAACGTTTCGAGCAATGGTGCACTACTTTTCTCTAACGCTGAGAGGTCGGCATTGTATAATAAATCTGCGGCCTGCCAGCGATTTAGATTATCGACCATGGCCGTTAAGAAGGTAGGATCGACGTCAATTGTGCCTCGCATCGATATGGTGAGCGGATGTGACCGGGACCGAGCCAAGACAGTTTTCCAATGAGGATCATTAGAGCTGATCGCCGTCCACAACCCTGGGCTTCGTGCAATGTCGGCCCAGGCCTTGCAGACCTGAGCAAGGAGATGCAGTTGCCGATAGTCGCCTTCTTGGGGGACGTCTTCTAACTCGATTCCAATGGCGTGGCGGAGGATTTTGATCAAGGTTTCAGTGGCGAGTTGATGAATCGATGCCGGGAGTGGAGGCAGCCCTCGAACATGCGCCTTGAGCTTCAAAACTTCCGTATCGTTTGGGCTGGGAGACGGGTCGATAGCTTGTGTATCTGACAACATACTGGGACAGGAATTGGTAAGTCGAACTGCTGGAGACAAAAATCGGCTCACATGTCCTCTCCGAGCCCTGAATCCTCATTCCCTATATCGGCTGTTAGTAAGGCAGTTCCCTGGGGTAACATCTCCGATTTATTTCAGACAATCCGGGCCTCCGCTCGTAACAGTGGCGGTTTAGAGTGAGGCTGAGCTCTGAGAAGGAACGATGAGTATGTCACTGAAGCTTGAAGGCTTCGATGTCGCATACTTACAGGGTTGAAAACAGTGTTGGAAGGGAAAGTGATAGTGGCAAGGGGTTACGTCAATATATTATCCCGTTAAGTCCGACGACCGTCGCATCGTAACGCCAGTCCCCGATTGCGTTCTAGCTTTGGGACTGACAGTTGAAGTAAAATAATCACGCTTAGCATCCATATCAGTCTGCGTTCATCAATGTCGTAAGCCGCCGATAGTTGTTCATCAGCCTCTCGCTTTCCTGGATCTCGATGACATGCCGTGGTCAACTTTACTCACTTCTCAGTCACCAGCAGCACTTACACTCACATCTACTGGCCCTTGTTTGTGCACGAGCTTGATCCTCATATCCACCAGGTTTGCTTGTATGATCACTAGGGACGTTCGAGAACTCAGATTACCGTGTAAAGTGGGCCACCCGCCTCCGCGATGTTCTGCCTCCAGTGCTCCACAAGAACTTCGATGAGACCTGTTCTTCTAGTCCATCAATGTTGGGAGCCTGTCTGGCCATGGGGATCATTCTCTCACTCGCCGATAAACTCAAAAGACTTTCGCCATCTGTGCGTGCTTACTCTTGCTCTCCATGATTCCGTACTGATTGAAAGCGTCGAAACAAGAGTTTCCACCCGGTTAACTTGGAAATAAATCTACCAATTTTAGCAATTGTCTAACAGAAGCCATGATCCTCCGACGAACAGGGAGGGATTCAACATTAATTACAAACTGAAAACACCGTCATGCCAGGCCCTGCTTTAACAGAAGAATGGAATCCCTCAACAACCTATTGCCCTACATCAAATGACTGGTGCTGGCGTGTATTTCCTGCACTCTTGTGGAGACCCTGGACCAGTAGGCAGCCCGGTAACGACATTCCCTTTCGTCGCTCTCGTTCGAATCCAAACATTCTACGTGATCATCGCCTTTCTCCCCCCTGATTGTGCCTCCAATCGCTATTTCGTCTGCCAAGTAAAGCGATGCAACATCTTCACTCCCTGGGGGAGGTGACGTACCGAAGTTGATGTCGGCAAATCGACGGTGGTGAATGTCAGATGTCAAACCGACATCTAGCGAATTGACGTAGATGCCCAGCTGGGCCAATCGATGGAAACTTCGCGCGAAGGTTCCGACACTTCGTAAGGGCTGGCCAGCATCGGAGCCGATGCTGATCGCCGGACTTGAGCAGAGCGCAAGAACCTGGAGATTGGGCCACGAGCTGGCCATTGCAGCGATATCATTGTCACCATAGCCTACCGCAAGGTGAGATTCTATGAGTAGTCGTTCAAGTGCTGCACATCGGAGTAGAGAACGGAAGTAATTGAAGGGGATGGATTGCGTTGAAATCATGGTGGTGGTGGTGAATGAGTATAGACTTAAATCGATCACGGTGAGGCAGGGTTGTGATGCTGAGAGGCTCGAACAGAAGGTCAGAAGTTCGGAGTTGCTGAAAGGTTTTCGGTCGACCAGCGCGAGGTGACGTAGCCGTGACTGGTGTGATTTTGTCACCAAGCCGGAAGCGTTGGCGAGGGGTGTATAGAGCGTGAGTCTTTCCAGCGACGGGAACGTATCATTGTTCCAATCAAACTCCATCCCAACTTCTAATGGGGCCTGAAACTCCGTGTAAATGTTTGATGTGTACTTCTTGAGGGAGGGAAGCTGACCAAGGACAGCTACAATCGCCCGAGTTGCGGAATGCGGCGGGAGGGCGATGGAGGTCAAGGTTTTTTGATCCTCGAGGATGGCGGGGAGTCGATCCAAGAAATCTTGACCGCAAACCCGCATTGTGAGCTCAAAATCAGTGAGATAGATTCCCCTTGGCCCGAGGACCTTAAGGATGCTGATGAACTCTTCGCCCAGTGGTCTTCGGCAGCTGAGGTGGAGAGACTTGACGGTAGGAACTAGAAATAGGAGTATCGGATGAAGGTTCGCAGCTGTTTTCGGCTCCCAGACTACTTTGGTGAGCTTGGGAAACATCGAATCGAGCGTAGGGCAATGTAGGATGAACTCTTGCAAAATGCGAGGGGATACAACACAGTCTTCTCGACCTTGATATGGGGAGTTCAGGGTGGTATCCAACGAGTGGATGCGAGTAGCGTATCGACTGAAGCGATTCCAGTCGGATGTCGACAAATCTGAGCTGAACTCCTAGGGGATAGTCAATACAATCAATCTGGGACCACCATGGCTAACAAAGACTCACCCACGTATCACCAATACATGTCAGTGGGGATAAGAGTTCCAGAAGCGGATAGAAGCTCTCCATGTCCCTCCAAAGCCACCTTAATGAGCGATCGCTCCAGTGTTGGCATGTCTGTGCCGCCGCAGCCTGCGTCGATGGTGTCGCCAGCTGAAGGATTTCATCCAGTATCTCTGGAATGGCGAGAGCTATACGGATTTGATAAGTACTGTACTTGAGAGAATTTGGCAGCAACTCACCAGAATTCATTTTTTTTTCGTGGCGAGGTTAGGATTGTGATACCAACAAGATTCCCGCCGTGGCCAATGGATTCAGACGATCGATCTGCCGTACACTAACAGGTAAGTTACTTCACTATGCACTGTCTCGGGCCCGATCCCAGGATCTCGTGACTTGATATGACTACATCACACGCCCTCGGCAGTGCAACGCTGCCCCCGTGCACGACGTATCCTGTAACCTTCTCGCAGAACCTTGATCGGTGCGGTTTCGCTTATTGATCGTTAGTCCTTTCTTCGTTCGACTGATCAATTCTCGTCCTTCCTTTCGCCCCTCATTTCTTGGTGATAATGTGCGCTTGCGGCGGAAGGTAGGCGCTGAAGGGGCCCTGATATGGTTCTTCAGAGAACCCGCAGAGGATCGCAGTCTATGCTTCCCACTCTTACCACTAGGAGGCATATGTCATTCACGATCTTCTCGCCGGACGGCCCCTTGAGAGACGTCAGAGCCGTAGGAACCTCTGAGGGCTGTAGCTGACGACGAGGCTCGTCCTTGCGATGACAGAGTTTTCCTCGGCGTTCATGAAACGCCGCTTCTTCTTGGGCGCTTCCTCTCACGCCACACCCCCAGTATAAAGGTTAATCTACCACCCTCAAATTTCGACAGTGGATTCGCTCGAATTAGGACTGTATCTAGGTACTTTGATCAAAGCAAGGATAAATCTGTATCGCGGCATATTTTTGACGCTAAATCAGTCCCAATTCAACCATCAATATGCCAAACCAATCACCTCAGGAAATCGTGAACCAGGAAATGGGAGCTGTGCTGGAGGACATGTACGTCTGGAAATGGGACAATAATCTCGAAGAGAGTGGGGTTGTTGAGAGCAGGCGAGGCTTCTGCGCCGTACATGATGAGCTGCGGGAACAGAATACTTAGATGACGAATACTACAGAATATCACCAAATAACGAAACGGAGGAATATCGCATACAGCAGGAGCTGCAGCGAAAGCGCATGGCCGGACCCGTGGACAGGGCTCGACTTGAAGGACCACGTCGCTGGCTTCAGCCCATCGCTAAACTCCCCACTGAAGTGCTGGTCATGATATCCCAATACGCAACAGACCTCTGAAAAGCCACACGTAGTCAGACCATCACCGCGATATCAGTAGTTACGCGCGAGTCTGCAAGGCCTGGGCGGACGCTTCACGGAGCCAGCAGCTATGGACTACAATTTCTTGGAGGAAAGTCCTGACTCTGGCACAGCGTCGCCCTCTCGAAATTGTCATGTACCTTGACTGGGATGGCCCTGCCTTCTGGCCGGTCATGTCATCTGTTGTACATCGTTAGCGGACTGCTTCCTTGGGGATGGACAGTACGTTAGATCTCTCCGCATTAGAGAAAAACAGTGCAACAGCGCTTGTGAAGCTCATCCTCGACTCGGCCCAAATCCATGGTTCCAGGACGACGACTTTTATCCTAGATAATCTCCTCAGCGATGATATTCCGAGGCTTCAATCATTGACGTTGAACCAAGTCAGACTTCGTGGCTGGGGATTGAAGGTCTTATCTGGCCTTCGCCGCCTCTGTATCGCTTACGTCGGCGACAATTATCCCCCCACGGTGGACCAGATTCGACAGGCGTTGCAGGAATGCCCAAAGCTAGAATGTTTGGATCTTATTGGCATGTTGGTCAAAAATGACCTCGGCTTACCCCAGAAGGACGTCATCCATCTTCCCCGGCTCCGATCCTTAGCTATCGACTTCAAGCCGGCCGAGTCCCTAGAGTCCCTACCTAATTCCATCCAATGCTCCTACCGCAACCTCATAGACTTCCAAGGGAAGACCAAGGCCCTTTGGTTCACACAAATACTCAAATCTCTGAAGAACACGATTATGCTATTCACTCTGTCGTCCTTCACAACAGCCGTACATAACGGATGCCTCGTCACGCTGGCCGCCTATGAGCCTGCAGGGATAATCGTACAACCCAGCGAATCAACCAATCCCGACTTTCGACTCCGCCTACCCTTCCACATCCGAGATCTTACCTAAGTAGCTCCCTCCTTAACGCAAACCAGAGGTGCACTTCCGGTGACATTGAACTACAGAGATCCCTTCAACAATGGTGTACCGCAGGCCCTGTTTGACAGCTCATGGTCAACACCACTTGTCGACTCCATTGAAATCCGGCAGGTTCGTCCTCCAGCAGAGCGTTTCGACAGACTTCTTCGGGACCTCTCCCAGGCAAAGACTGGACCAAACAGCGTTCGCGAATGGCCATTTCCCGGGTTCAAGTCGCTACGTATCGGGAACATCATCGAGTACGATCCTGGGCTACTGCCGGAAATGGTGCGAGCCTGCGCTGAGGCCTCTCGTGCGGGTAACAGAGATGTCATACATAGGAATCCCGTGCCAATTGGATTTCTGAAGGTTTCAAAGTACGATCGATCGATGGACCCGGAGATCTGGGGAGAAATCACGGAGATTGTTGGGACTTGAACCTCTTGGAACCCCGAGCTATGTTAGGATGGAAGCGAGGGGTGGGTTTCCTAGGTTTTAGCAACCGACGCCTCCTGCCACTCAGGAGCGATGTAGAAAATGAGACGAGGCGCGAGGCACGACCGTGGCGACGACGAGCGGGGGCGAGTTGATATGTAGACACTAACCTATATTACCTGGTGAATAAATGTACAGAGCACCACCAATGAACTAGCAGTACAGCTTTTATTGATCTTCTTTATACTTCGTTTGTTAGCGTTAGAAGTCTTTACCATGGGTTATCGACCAAGCGAAAGCCAGATGCCGTATGCTGTCGAGACTCGGGTGTGGATCGATACTAGTCTGCTTACAATGGTAGTCATGAAATTTACAATGTTGAATCTTTACGTCGATAGGAGCAGTTGTGTAGCCCGCAAACAATCCCAGGGCAATGACCAGGGGAGTGCTGGGGGTCAAGGGCAAATAATTGTTGGGAGTGCACACTGCATTGTGGATGAGGAGGTGGGTTGTGAAGGGTCAAGATAATGAGGAGCGGGCAAGGGATTATGTTGCTAGCCAAGGATTGTTGTATGCAAAACGCTTTCTAAAAGACTTGACGTCTATTGATCGAGTGATGCCCTCGACAACCGCAATGACGCGAACGTTACGATGGCGAGTGCTGCTCGATGTCCCCCTTCTAGATTACCTAGATATGGTCCTTATGTACCCTACTAGGCGTAATAAGCGTCCCTGTTCAACAGGAAGACTTTTATTACAGATTGTCACTTCTACGATATTAATCTTGCCATACATGTCCACGACGGTATATTGAGTATTATATTGTTGCAACAGTAGCTGTATTAGTATAAAAATAAGCATTAAGCATGTGCAAAGACGCTTTCATGTTTCTTAACCGCCCCGTTCTCCTGTCCTGCTAGATGATTATATATATCTGGTAGCCCTTCTTCAGCTTGAGCTTTATCACCCACTTCAGCCGTAGCTTCCAGGCCGTTTTGGTATGCATTGATTGTGCACGTTGGCGTGTACTCCTTCCTGAGGGCATCATAGAAATTTCGGTGCTGATATACAGCAATGAAGACGATAAGAAAACGGTGCTCAGTCAGCATTATGTCCTTAAGCCCAGAAATGACAAGGGAATGGTAATTTACGTCAAGACGACTTCCAGAGAAGCAATGTTTGGTGGCAAGTTTTCTGGGACCATAGAATTCGAATGTGGCGTCGGAACCCTTTTTTCGGAGCTTTACCTCTCCTTCTTCTTTCAACTGGTCAAGTTTATCCAGATTCAGCTGGACAAAGTCCCAGTCTTCGTCAATTTCGATCTAACACAGGGAAAGGGAGAAGATGAATGAGAGATGTCATAAAGCACTGGGGAAGACGACCGGATGTTTTATAGTCGCAAATCACACTTACAAAACCGGATCGGATGTCGAAGAATTGGTTAAAAACTTCGAGATAGGGCCACACGTTGTAGCCTCCACAGACGAGGAACGCGTTACTGCCCTTTATGCTAGATATTATATAGTGGGTATAAGACACGAGCACAGCGGCCTAGAGAAGAAGAATTGCTTACAGATCAAGAAGGACGCTCGCGATGATGTCGTATAAGATCCCGGTCTTACTCTCGCACGTGTCGATTTCCGAGTTCATCGCGGTCTGCCACTTCGTCGTCATCGTCGGCCCCTTGTATTTTAGATCTTTCATCGTAGTCCATCCCCCGATAGTCTTCTGGCGTCCAACGACAGGGATTATAACTGCTGTGAGTCCCTGTGAGAGGCAAGGTTCAGAATGTGTGCATATCGGAAATCGAGCCCCGTTTGACCTTTGGGTCGAAAGCGCCAGACCGGGGGTTGAACCGTAGTGTGTACTGCCAGACGCTCCGATACCAGCGAACATGCAATCTGTCATCGAAGCAGCAACGAGCTTTACCTGCACGAAAGTGAATTGTATGTTTGACGGGAATAATTGATAGGATTCAGCGTGTGGGCAGGCTCACCGCAGTCAGTTTGAAAATAAGTCTATCATAATCCGGATTATTGTTCTGAGACACAGATAATATGTCGCCCGGTGTGAAGATAGGGCATGGGGTGGGAGAGACCGAATCACGTCGTGCGAGATGGTGCAGGTGCTGATGGGGAATTGACATAGCATGTGCACTTGCGCTTGAAAACGCAAGAACGGAGAATACGTGTGCAACGTAGAGGAGCATGGGAAGCAGAGAGTGAGGGTGTTCCGGAAGGGAGTGGGAGAGGGAGAGGATGAAGAAACAATCTGAGGCTCAAGGACAAAACCAAGCCCTTTATAGATATTTCACGACCCATAGGCCGTTGCGAGATATTAGTACATATCCTCTCCCATGACCGGGGCACATGATATCAAGCCCATAAAGCTCAGGCCCGTGAAAGCCATTCGTTGTAACGGTAGATGCCCCAATTAGCGGATCTAATTGCAACCGAAGAGGTTTACGCGGACTCGTCACTAGCCAGGTGAGGACTCTGGTACTCGGGTATCGCTTCCTGAAAACAACGAGCACAGCCGAGCATGAGACATCTCGGCAAGAGTGTGATGGGTGTTTGGTGTATATCAAATATAGGAGCTTCTTCTGTGTGACCGAGCCGTGGGTAGGTTAGATTAGAACTGAATGCAGTAAGAAAAGGAAAGAAAAGGAAAGTGGGATGTATGAGCATCTAATTGTCGCTTTGGCTTTATTTCTGAGTTCTCGTTTCAAGCCTACGAACACTTATATCTTCAAACGTGATCTTTTAAGACACATGACCGCGATCCATTTCGCTTGTCCCATTGATCTCTATGCGAATGGCGCTAATATCAGTACCACTTGATCTACCTTTTTTCCGAATCTTTACGTAGTTCACGTGGATGTAGTCAGGAGGCCGACACCGCATGGCTCCTTCCAAGCGTTAGAGACCCGCTTAAGTTTGGTCCAGTATCCATCTACATTTGAATCTGCCTTGCAGAAATCTTGCTGGAGGACGAAGAACGGATATGTAGATTCTTCCCGCCATCGCAAACATACAGTGTCTATAGAGGCGGCGATACGACCCACTGTACGCCAACCAAACGTATCTGATCATCATCGTCCTCAAACTTAAGACGATACATCCCTGCCGTGTTTTTCCCCACCGCCCCGCCCTAGACAGGAGTGTATGGTCAGCGTAGAAGAAAGGGAGTGGAGGACGATGAAGAAAATTGGCGCTCACTCTCTGTCCACCTTGAGCATGTTCCCTTGGTCCACCAGCAACGACAGCGGTATAAAAGCAGCTCGTGTCAGGATAGAGACCGAGGACTGTAGTCCCCGATTGGTACTCGTCGTATGCGTTGGGGTGAGACGGGCTTGTGGGTGAAGCCTCCGGATCGGGAAGAGGTATGAGACTCTTGAGAGTTGTAGTATATTTTCTGTTCATAAGGGCAAGTTAGCTGCCGCGTATCATGGGCACTCGATAGCGGTGAAAAAAAATTAATCGTACTGTCCGGGTTCACCGTCTTCCGTATCTTCGTCTTGCACCTCATATCTAATTACGAGGATGTTTTAGAGTTACGTCAAACGGATGGTTGAATTTGCAGAGCTTGAAGTCCCCACCTAGTCTTGTCATTCCCAATACATCGCTTGACGACAGCCAAAATCCATGTCTCTCCATCCCCATCCCCACCACCACCAAAGTCGTTCCCACTACGCCCACCAGAGCCTCTCGTTCCTTGCGGTGGTTGACGGAACGCGACTTTTCGACCTGGCTGAAGTGGCAACTGCTGTTGTATCCGGGAACGCATGCTCTGTTGCGGGCCGAGTGAGGACCGACCGCCAGATGATGCAGAATGCGCGGAGAGGGGTAAGGATTGGAAGGAGTTTGAATGGGCCAGGTTGTGGAGCGATTGTTGTTGCAGTGACGAAAGGTTGAGTTGAGATGGTGCGGGCAGGGAGGCGGACGATGCTAGACCATTGATGCGAGGAGAACCGGGGGCCGATGTAGCTGGGGAAGCGACTCGGATTCGTTTGGTTCGTTTGTCTGACAACAGAGATGAGTGAAAATCCGATAATCGACTGTAGTTGATGGATTAGATACCTTCAGTTGGCCCTCTCCTCAACGCAATCAAGACAGACAGCGTCTCTAAAGCGTCTGACAATGCCCTTGAAAAGAAAGTGCCGAAGGTCAGAGCAAACTCCTAGGTCCAGTGCGAATATCACAATGACCAAAAACAATTCACGACAGATGGGGCCTGTGATGGGACATCCTTTTTCCATGCACCGCGCTGAATCACCCCTGGATGGCCAATGTATCCGCTCATCAAAGGATCTGTCCTAAATCATTTGAGGAGGCGGCTGGGATGTGACCGCCGGTCCTCAACCGTGACAGTTGTAGGAAGTCGAGGGATACGACCCTGTCCGCTATGGAATGAAACCACTCACTTCGCCTCCGCTTCCGCCGTGAGTTTCAACTCGGTCAACCCGTTTGTTAGTTTCGCTCGAACGGTCTTGAAATGTTCTAAGCTCTCCATCTGGGTGGGTTCATCTTGAGGTAGGGCCGCCATCCATTTGTTGACTTTCTGCAGGGTCTCGGTTGGAGCCGCGGCTTGTAAGCGAGAGACCTCTTGGAGTGAGGAAAACGTCTGTGTCCATATCCGGACCTCTGATCGCCAGAAAATTTAAATTATTGAGTATTAGCTCTTATTCGGTATGAATTACATATGGTGTAGTGGTTTCTGACCTTCAGCGGAGGCGGGGCGCGTCTTCGTGCTGGTGGTTCGACGGCGATCCATGGGTATCCAAGAGGAGTAATCGAAGAGAAGAAGTAGGGAAAAAGAAAAGAAAGAGACAGAGTGTGGATTTCCCTCCTCAAATATTCGCCTCCAAGTCCGAGTGAACGACTTGGACGGGATGGATGGACAAGGATAAAGTGCCGCCGAGTGACAACCACGAGGTTCCCACGTGGGGTTCCAATCTCCGATGCCTGGTCTAGCACCAGAAACCACCTTTTCGTGTCATTGAATACTATCTACAAGACTATTGTTATCGATAGAACATTTCCTTGAAGGTTTGAGGAGTAATAACCCTCAGATTACTGGCTGGACCAGACCAGCAGCGGGATGACCAGGTGCGTTTTTGAATTAGTTCCGCCAAAGTACGATCTCGTAACGGATTTGCATACCCCGCGCTCCTAGGCTTAGGAAAAGGATTTCTTATTTTCTGGTCACTTTGACAGTCTTAGCCATCTTTTGGAACATTCGGATCAAAATCACCGAGCAACCAAACTCGCATTCAGGCTCCTCTTCTTCCGAACACTCTGGCGCACAGATCGATGTTGGCAGGAATTCTCGCCCAGAAACAGTGCCATATATCGCTTCTTCACAGTCACTGTCCGAAGAGACGACACAGTCATTGGCTGAAGCAGCGCTAGGCAGCTCCTGGAGAACAACCAAGCTCGATCATCCGAGTAATGAAGCCAGGCTGGCTGAATTCAATAGACGTGGCGAAGCTGCATTGGAATCTTGTCGCACAGGCTGGGCATGTGCGAGGAATCAGGACAAGTTGGTACGTATGTGAGCGATCTCAAGAGGGAAACCTGCTTGCAATCTGACCCTCCGCGTTCCTCTCAGATTGTTCTAGCGTATGGTCATTTTGCTCAAACATTATTTGGCGTCCTTCAAGGAGAAAACATCTGGTGTGATTCCGTGGTGAGCTCGCCTCTTGATAGATGTTGCTGCGAGAGACTACAGCAGCTGAGCTGATCGAGTGGTGTCGCAGATGAATGTGATACATGCGCTTGGATACAGTATGATCATGAGTACAGGGGATAACAACGACCTTGAATTGATATGGCGCAAACACTACTCCAACATATTGCTCGTCTTGTGGGATAATGAAGCGGCATCTGGTGGGAGGTGCCTCACAAACCCAAGGTGGATGTACAGTGAACCCAAGCTCCCAATTCCACCTCCGAATCATACTCACCTGAACATTCCTATATGGTAAGATTCCACCACCCTTTCTACACCATACACGTGGACGCTACTTATATTTTCCACCCCATAATGTAATCCAGGAAGGTGTTCAACTTTCATTGGTGGAACGCACCTGACCATCCTTTGGGAGGGCCCTTCACCCTTTCCCAGGACGACTACTCGACTTGGCCTTCTCCACATACACCCGGAAGGGACAACTACTACTTGGGCTATAGCCTGGATGGTCGTTGCTTAAAGACGCCTTATGTCCCATTCGTCGATCGACCACGCCAAGCATACGTGCTCACCAAACGCCTGAGCAACTTCTTGAGGAAAGAATACCTGCTACAAACCGAGAAGCATACATCCAATCTCCAGTCGATGACGTCGCCAGACGCGTTCTTCGACACCGTCTCATCCCATGGCAACTTAACTTTCGTCGCGAGCTTCAACGAGGACGTCAACCTATCCGAGAACCCGGGACTCCCACCCCTCGGTATCACTCAACTCCCCCACCCACTCTCCCAAACCGCTTTCACGGACGCGCTCTCACACAGTCGTGCGGTGCTTGGCATCAGCTGGCCGGATTCCAGTCCATCCCCATGGGAAGCTCTATGCCTCGGCGTACCCTTCATCAACCCCATTCGGAGCTGGGATCCAAACCGACCGGAAGATCGAACGGCTTGGATCACGCAGCACGATGGGTTGTTGTGGAATAGGCAGAACGCCACCAGCCTTTTGGACGAGCCGCATGTATACCATGTGAAGATTGGGGATCGGTCAGCTGTCGAGAGGGCGTTACGAAAGGCCATGGATGCACCAATCAATAGGTGGGCCTTTTTTTTTGAGGTGTTGAATTCTTATCCTCACTCATCTTTTCATTCTCTCTTCGTCGTTATTGTCGGGGAACGCAGATATATCCCAGCTCAGATGAGGATTGAGGCGCTCATAGAGCGCATACGGCATCTGTTGGAGACCGATTGGAGACCGAAAGGACTGGAGCAGCTGTCGAAGATCGCGCAGGGACAAAAGCCGTAAGTGTCCAGAAGCACATAGACGACATGACTTCCTGATCCGTCCTATGGATCCGACGCTTCGCTGGTGGGGATGGCCATTACGGATACGACCGTTTAGTTAATACAATACATATTATCACTATTGCCAGCTGAAGCGGAGACACACACGTTCGAGAAGAGAAGAACGCAAAGCGAACAAAACACTAGCACTGATGGGGAAACAAATTCGATACAACATGTCTATGTATAACATGACGAAGAAGAAAGACGAACGTGCCTAACGACAACATGGCGAATCAAATCGCAATCAAACACATACATACAGGAAAAGGAAGAATTTCATCGGAAAAAAATCGATCCGCGGAAGAACGCACTTACGCCAAAACACACTATACAACTCTTAGAACCGGTGCAGTAATCTGCTCCCCTGTCGAACCAGTGGCAGCAGATTGTGCCTTCAACGCCATCCGACACTCCCTCGAACAGATAGCACGACCGTTCCGATCCTTGGGGAAATCCCACCCCACTGCCCCGCAAGCGACACATTCGACTTTACTGCGCAAACGACACCCTTTTTCCAGTGCAGCGAGCGTGGGATCGAGCGCGGGCATGGCCGATATCGGCACCGACCCTGATTTTTTATGCGTTCCTCGAGATAATGTAGTGGGAGTCGTAAGACGCCGATTGGGCGGAGAAGAGGAAGAAGAGGAAGGAGATTTGATAATGGAGTTGTTGAGCCATGGCGCTGGGATGCTGGGATGCCGCGATGAGGTTGGTGTTTTTGGGGTTGCAGTCGTCGAGGACCTTGGCGATTGCGATTGCGATTGCGACGACGCACTCGATTCTGCGGGGTGAGGATACTCCGAATCTAAAGGGGATGGTGACTGGAAGCTCGAGCTCGTCAAGCACACAGTTGGAGGAGGCGCTAACGAGCCATGATGATGACGAGCAGCTAATCGTTGATACCGATGGCGCGGTAGCGATGACACCGCACCGTCTTCGCCTTCCTCTTCCTCTTCCGAGCTCAACGGGTACTGGAACGTCAGAGTACTGAGAATACCCCGCCTCCCCACAGTGAGGTGTCTCAGCGACCCTGAGGCCGTCTTCGCTGATACCGGGGTGAAAACGCCCATGGACGGTTTGTGCTCGGTGTACAGCTCCGCCAGGGATGCCAGACTTTTGGATCCGCCGCACATCCTATCGAATATACTGGATGCAGTAGATCGGACGCTGCTCCTCGACGGGGAACGACCAGAGGCAGGGGTGATTGGTGAAGCTTCGGATGTTGCCGCAGAGGACCACCCCGAATACGAGGACGATCGAGTATGAGAGTGGCGCGGAGACGACGCGGTCTGAAGGCGGAGGTTCATCGCTATCCGCTCTTGTAAGAGATTTCTGGGGAGAGCTGATGGCTTGACGAACGTTTTGGATAGTTCTTCCGACGAGGATGTTTGGGATGGTGTCGTGGGCGGACTACTTTCCAAGGCAGCGTCGAGGAACCGTGTTGCAGGACTGGCAGGGTATGAAGAGCTAGCCGAATCCGTCGCGTCTCCCGTTGTACCCATATGCGAGGAAGACGAGCATGAGGCTTCGTTCGATGCGGTTGTGCTAGAAAGCTGCTGAATGATGAAATTATTGATTGCCGCGGAAGGCTTGTGTCAGCAAGGCGTGATCACACGTCGGGTGGTCTAATCCCAGAAGTACATGCCATTATACGCACTGGTTCTGAATCAGTCATGCATGAAGCTCCTGCAGCACCAAGGTCAGCGCTGTCGTCGTTCTGAGGTGGAGCACTGTCGTTATCCGGCGACCGGGCAGGCGGCTCCTGCGTGTGGTGCATCGTCCAGATTCGATCAACAGCCGGCGTCGTCTTATCTTTGTTATACGTTAGTCGTATACCTTCGTCGGCTGGCAAAGATGGTGAGCTGGACATGTGGAGAGACGCTTATGAGAGAGTCCTTGACAGTTCTATGGGAGGTCCAACGGTGGAAAGGTCAACGTCAGTCTGAGATGAAACGGGATGATGCAGGGGCTGGCACACGACCAAAATTCGCCAAGCCAGCTCCGTAACTCCACTCACCCTTGGTTCACTATCGAACGCAACGCTATCCAGGCGTTGAGTGACACGTTATGCGTTTTCTTGAAGGGTGGTAAGATACGACAATTGAATGGAGGGAGAAATTGCGAAGTTTTCTTGGGTCGATTAGTCTGCGGGCTCCTTTATATCTTGTGAAAGAAGCACGCTCCAAATGTGAACTAGAGATATTGGGAGGAAAATTGATCGTGTAAGTGGTTCTTTGGAAGGCTACTGCAACGTGATCGGGGGTAATACACTGGATCACAAATGGCAGATGGCATCCGGCGAATGGAAGCCTGGAGCTCCCCGGCACTGCCCGTGCCTGCTGACCCACACCCACGCTTCACCATATGCGCCGGACATGGCGGTTCAACCATAATGGCTGTTATAGGCGCATGACTACTGTATGGATGACGGCATAGATACGCGCGCACGAATAATAGCGCAGCCTAATCTTAATTTTCAGATGAATGAATCATGAATGAAAAGGACTTCGATGACGATTTCATTCCAGATAAGAAGTACAGACCATGAACACTCGTCACCTGTGCAGGATGAATATATGACGAGGACGGATGATACAAAATTCAAACCAAAACAAAAGAAATGTGCGGGACACGATGTGTTTTGAAATCCTCCCCACACACGTTCGTCGGTCTACAAAGCTTCGCTCCATCACTCGACGTTGACCTTCATCATCTCGTGACCCTCCAGCTTGGGAATCTGCAGGCGTAGGACCCCATCCTCCAGTTTGCCGGATACTTTCGTCGCGTCCGCGGCATGAGGTAGCCAGACAGTCCTGGAGAACGAAGATCGGCTGACCCATCGATCTTGGTTCGGAGTTGCTGCGTCGACGGCCGACACTGTCGACCGAGTCTCGCCTTCTTCCAACGGCCGAGAAGCTACTTGTCCAGAGGCTAAAATCGGGCGGGTGATCGTCAGTTTTACCGGCACCCTCAATCATAAAAGGCTAACCTTCATCAAAAAAGCGAGCACACGACTCACCAGAGGTACTAGCTTCGTTCGGGTTGTGAACTCCATCAGTGGAGGTGGTAGCAGCCTCTGCGATCTGCGCGTTGGGGGTACTCTTCGTTAGAGTTTGACCCTGGATAGTGATACTCCTCCCATTATCCCCGACGTGAACTTCAAGGTTCTCCTTCTTCACTCCTGGGACTTCAGCGGAGAGCACATACTGCCCATGCTCCTCCGTGAGGTCTACGGCCGGAGAACGCTGTGAAAGCTGCCCGAAGAGGTTCGACCCGAAGAAGGGATCGAAAGGATCATTACGAGACGCGACAGCGAGGGGTCTGGAGAAAGGTTCATCTGCAAGCATGCGAAACATGGGACCGAACTCGTTGAAGAGAGAGCGAGTGAGAGACATGTCTTTGAAAGGTGTTACTGTTGTTTGGGGGTGAGAGCAGAAGAGTGCGATTGAGCTCGAGTCTTGGTCGTTTGGGTTTGAGAACGTTGTTGTGTGGCATCTCTCCCCATTCGTATAGATCGCTTTTATACCCTGCTGAGCACTGGCGCGTCCACGGAGGAGGTCCACCACACGGAAGCCATCAGAATGGTAAAGCAAGTCGTCGAGCATTCCAGAAATGACGTGGCTCTCAGAGGAAGATTCACGCGTCTTCGAGCTCCAATGATCACCTGTCGTCGTTGAAGAGTAACAGCCAGCTGGCAGAGGTTGACCAGAAGATTCTGGAAATTGTCTCGTGATATTTTGATCGTCGAATTAATCTGAAGAAAGACCGATCATTCCTTCCCCGTGCCCGTGCATTTAGTCTTTGGCGATTCACTCCACACACATTGTTTTGAGAGAGGTCAAGAGGGGTAGCCTAAAGTGATTGACTTTCAGCATATATGTACCCGTTGATTGAACAAGCCTTTGGCTTCTGCCTTTTAGTACTTGTCTCATAAGGAATTTGCATGAGTACGGACAGACAACAATATCTCGACAAGAAATCATAGCGTCTTAATCCTCTGCATTAGAATCCTGTTGGCTAGAGTGGATTATCTCCACCCTTTTGGAAACGTTGTGCCAGAAAGTACCCTCGGGGCAGCACTCTGCCGTATCTCTCACCATTGAACCCATCGACGTCATGCGATCGACACGTCTACCTCCCCTTAAATTTCCCCCAGGTTCCATAATGTTAGCCAGGTAAAGCGACGCAGCTTCCGCGCTCCCCGGAGGAGCTGGGGATGTGCCGAAATCGATGGTGGCGAGGCGGCGATGGGGAACACCCGACTGGGCCACACCAACATCTAGCGAATTGATGTATATAGCGAGATGAACCAATTGAGAGAAGCTGTGAGTGAATGTGCCGACAGTTCGCAAGGGCTGACCAGCATCGGGACCAGTCTGGGGCACTGGATCAGGACAAAGCCTGAGGACTCGGAGGTTTGGCCACGAGCTCGCCATAATTGCTATATCTTCGTCATCATACGCTAATACGAGGTGAGAAGTGAGGCGTAGATATAAGAGAGCGGCGCATCGGAGTAGAGGACGAATGAGATCAAATGATAGTGATCCCGTGGCGCCGGTTTCCGAGTATAGCACCAATGTGATTGTAGTGATGCAGGACTGCAATGCCGATAGGTTCGAACAGAAAGCGGGGAGCATGGTGTAGTGGAACGGCTCTTGGAAGACAAGGGTGAAGTGACGTAGCTGTGGTTGATGCGGTTTTGTCATTAAGTCGGAAGCGTGGGTGATTGAACTGCAAAGCGTAAACCTTTCCAGCAACGGGAAAGCTCCTTCCTGCCAATCAAACCCCACCATCGGTTCCAACGACTTCCCGACTAAGTTTGACGTGTACTCTCTGAGAGAAGGAAGTTGGCCGAGCACTGTCACAACGGCCTGGGTCGCGAAGTAGGGCGAAAGGGCAACCGCGGTTAATTTTGTTTGACCCGCGAGGACGGCGGGTAGTCGATCCATTACGGTTTTATTGGGGGTCAGCATCGCAAATGTGAATTTAGTGAGGTAGATCTTTCTTTGCCCAAGGACCTCAAGGATTTCGATGCACTTGTCGCCGATTGATCTTCCACACATGAGGTTGAGAGATATGACGCTGGGAGCCAGGAATACCATTACAGAAAGAAGATCTTCATCCGTTTCCACATTCCATTTTATCTCAGTGAGGTTGGAGAACATCGAGGCGGGCTCAGGGTGATGTAGGAGGAACGTCTCCCAAAGTCGTTGAGGTGAACGTTGCCCAACCCAGAACGGATAGATTGAGATATGGTGTATCGAGAAAATATAGGCTGCGTATCGACTGAAGCGATTCCAATCGGATGTCGATAGATCTGAGCTGAATTTCTGGGTGGTTGTGTTGTGCATGGTGATCAACGGTCGATCTCGGTTCATCAATGCTGGCAAGCACTCACCCGATACCAACTACCACTACCCACCAATGGAGATAGAATCTCAAGGAGCGGATAATAGCTATCCATATGTCTCCAAAGCCACCTCAGTGAATGATGACTCCAGCGTTGACATGTCTGTGCCGCCGCTGCTTGTGCGGATGGCGTTGCCAGACGAAGAATTTCATCCAGGATCTCGGGAATATCGAGAGCTATTCACATATGAACATTCTGCACTTAAAATATGGAATCTGGAGACAACTCACCGAGTTCCATCGTGAATGCCCTGGGCTGGATCGGAATCGTGACTTTAACAAGACCCCGTGGGGCAAGCCACGGTTGTCTTCACGCCTCTCCAATGTTCGCATTGAAGCCTCTCGCTTCTCTAAGCCTATCACAGAGTCCTCGTTCCCACTTTGGGCTTTGTAATTAACTGACTCGTTGGCCCAATCTCGCCAAGCCTCTGCTCTCGTGTCAGCGGCTTGGATCTTTCAATTATGAGATGCTTGAAGGCCTACCTAACCTGCAAGAACTGGTAAGTAAAAGACTAGGATTGCGTTGTTTCAGAGATCCGGATATTGTTGCTCCGCCATGCAAAAGAGGGACTCGTGGTAGCTGTGCTCTTATCTCTCCTTTCCGACATGCGAAGGGTTCTTGTTGCGGGCAGCACCATGCACTATCGGAGTCTCTCCTCTCCATCTACATGGCTCACTATGTACGCCCCCCCCCCCTGCTCAGAGCTCCACCAGCTAGCTCTCGCGTAATGCGACTGGCCAATTGGCAGCTTTGGCCCCAGCCCTAACACCGTCAATCCCACCAATTAATGGCATGCTTACATGCGCGGTCTTGAGTGTGCCCACTGGATTTAGGGGGCGCCGGAGAAGTTAGGTTGCGCAAGTGCTTCTGGTCTCATACCTCGACAAGATTGATTTTCAGCACTGGCCTGGATGTAAGTGTCTATTATTAGCGCAGGTGTTCTGACTGCTTGATCTTCTCATCGATAAATGGTCATGAGCTTGATCCTGCTCGAAGAGAGGTACTGTACAGCGGTGCCTGATAACCTGTTCAAAAGGTGATATCAAGCCTTTTCGTTGGTTAGACAAGCCCTTAGATTTCCACCATCCCTAGCACTTATCATGACTGATCAGTGCAAGGAAAATACCAGTCAAGTTACGTAGAATTGAGCATATTGTCATTGCCTCAAGCTATGCATCAACGAGAGCATCGAACGTGTCATCGATTACGCCACATGGCTGGCTCTGGTCTGGATCATCAGCACTTCTACAAAGACGCTGACCCAAAAGGTCGCCCGCCGACGGCATTCTTCGATCTCTCTGTCGGGTGACTCCCAGAACCTATCGTGGTCGCCACTTCTCCCTGCCTCAATCCGGCCTCCGGGCGCTATTATATCTGCCAGGTAAAGCGATGCAGCTTCTGCGCTCCCTGGAGCAATTGGAGACGTGCCGAAGTCCATGACGGCTAGTCGGCGATGATGATTATTCGATTGCGGGCTAGACGTCAAACCAACGTCCAGCGAATTGACGTAGATACTGAGATGAACCAATTGGTGAAAACTTCGCGCGAAGGTGCTGACGCTCCGTAGAGGTTGGCCAGCATCGAGACCAACTTCGATTACAGGACTCCAGCACAGCCCGAGGACTTGGAGTTTGGGCCATGAGCTAGCCATAGTAACTATATCCTCGTCATCATAAGATATCGCGCGATGAGATCCTACGAGTAGTTCGACGAGTGCCGTACATTGGAGTAGTGGACGGATGAGGTCGAACGGAAGGGGTCTCTGGGATATTGGTTCTGAGTAGAGAACCAAATCGAGCACAGTGAGGCAAGGCTGTGATGCCGACAGGCTTGAACAGAATGCCGGAAGTTCAGGATAACTGAATGGCTTTCGGCTGATTAACGCGAGGTGACGTAGCCGCGATTGATGCGATTTTCCCATCAACCCGGAAGCATCGATCAATGAGGTGTAAAGTGTGAGTCTTTCCAGCGATGGAAAAATCTGGTCGTGCCAGTCAAATTCCATCCCCAGCTCCAGGGGGAACTGATACTCCGGGAAGATGCTCGATATGTACTGCCTGAGAGAGGGAAGCTGTCCAAGAACGGCCACAATCGCCCGAGTTGCGGAGCACGGCGGGAGGCCAACTTTGGTCAATGCTGTTTGATCCGCAAGGATAGCGGGAAGACGATCCAAGAAGTCCTGATCGTGAGTTCGCACTGTCAGCCTGAATTCAATGAGGTGAATCTTTCTCGGCCAGAGGTGCTCAAGGACGTCGAGGCACTCCTTGTCCATTGGCCGTCCGCAGTCGAGCTCGAAAGACGTGACGGTAGGAACTAAGAATAGTAGGATAGGAGAAAGATCCATAATTGAGTCCGCCCTCCATTTCACTTCTGTGAGGTTGGGGAATATCGAATCGGGTGCCGGACAACGCAGATTGAACTCCTTGAAAATCTGGGGTGATGCGACTGAGTCTTCTTGATTCTGATATGGGCAACGAGAGGAGAATTTCAAGGAGAAAATACGAGCCGCGTATTGAGTGAAGCGATTCCAGTCAGATGCCGACAGATCGGAGGTGAACTCCTGTGGGTTTGACGGTAATCAACATGACCGATCTCAGTTTGCCAACGTTGGCAAGTACTCACCCAAGTATTGCCAGTGCATGCTAGTGGAGATAGGAGCTCTAGCAGTGGATAGAAGCTGTCCATGCGTCTCCAAAGCCACCTCAATGAACGATCGCTCCAACATTGGCATATCTGCGCTGCGACCGCTTGCGTTGATGGTGTCGCTAGCTTAAGAATTTCATCCAGTATTTCGGGAATAGCAAGGGCTATCCGAGGATCCATAAGCTTTCTACACTTCAATGAGAGAATCCCAAACAAACTAACCCGACTCCATCATGAAGGTCTTATTGACGTTAGCCTGGATCGGGATTGTGACTTTAAAAAGGATACCGACGCTATCTGTATCGCCGTCCAGCCACCATCGCCTCCAAAGCGTTATCCCCCACTGTGCCAACCTGTGACAATGGCATGACCGCCGAATATCAGCAGCAGGGGACTGAGATATTTGGGGGCCTGTAGAAAGGGGGATCGATGCTTATTCTGCCCAGGGTCTGCCGAGCTAACCATGTTCGAGGCCGGTGCAACAGTGCGGCCGTGCGTTCGCTTCTAGAGGCCGTATGGCGCCCTTGGCACACATTATTTTTGGCTGCAGAGAAGGCCTATACAGTGATCAGAAAGGCATCAAGCAGAGTCTCCATGGAAAGGTGGTTTCAAGTCTGATGTCTTACAATATCTGTTGACTTAATGAGTCGTTGGATTGCAACTATTTTCGTTACTCGGCTACCGAAGTGAAGGCTATTCAATGGGCAGGTATAGCATGACACTCAGTTATGTCAATTACAGCGGAAAACACAGCCATGGCCTTGAGCCTTGTGTCGAAGGGAGAATTGAATATTTCAACGACTTATTACATTAAATGGTTGCTCCCGGCATGGATCATCTCCACACTCTTGGAGATGTCGGACCAGAAAGCAGCCCGTCGACGGCGTTCCTTGATGTCTCTCCAGTTTGAGTACAGAAACCGAGCGTGATCAAGACTTCTCCAACCCTTGATCACGCCTCCAATCATTATCAAGTCCGCTAGGTAACGCGTCGCAGCCTCTGTACTCCCCGGAGGGCTTGGAGACGTGCCAAAGTTGATTTCGCTCAGTCGGTGATAGTGAACATCAGACTGTGCGTCAGATGTCAAACCAACATCCAGCGAATTGATGTAGATATTGAGCTGAGCCAGTCGATTGAAACTTCGCGTGAAGGTGCCGGCGCTTCGCAAGGGCTGGCCGATACTGAGGCCGACATCCATCGCTGGACTCGAGCAGAGCCTGAGAACCTGGAGATCGGGCCATGAGCTAGCCATAGTCGCGATATCTTCGTCACCATAGGTCATCGCGAGAGGGGATCCCACACATAGTTTTACGAGTGCCGTACATTAGAGTAGTGGGCGGAAGGGGTCAAAGGATAGGGGTCCCTTCAATCCCACAGTGGTGTCCGAGTACAAATCCAGATCGATCAGAGTAAGGAAGGGCTGTGATACTGACAGGATCGAACAAGAAGTTGCAAGTTCCGTATAGTTGAAGGGCTTTCGGTTGACCAGCTCGAAGTGACGTAGCTGTGGTTGACGTGGTTTCGCCATGAAGGAGGAAGCGTTGGCCAGTGAAGTGTAGACTGCAAGCGTATCCAACTCCGGGAAGGCCCCGTCATGCCAATCGAACTCCATTCCCAGCTCTTGCGGGGCCAGAAACTCCGGGAAGATGTTCCCTGTACAATGCCTGAGAGAGGGAAGTTGACCAAGGACGGCCACAATCGCCCGAGTTGCTAAGTACGGTGGGAGACGAACTTTGGTCAATTGCGTTTGATCCACAAGAATGGCAGGAAGACGATCCAAGAAGTCCCGATCGTGAGATTTCATTGTGAGCCCAAAGACCGTGAGGTGGATCTTCCGGGGCCCTAGGAGCTGAAGGACACTGAGACACTCCGTACCCATTTCTCCTCCATAGATAAGCTTAAACGACTTAACGGAGGGAACTAGGAATAGTAGTAGTGGAGAAAGGTTCATTGGCGTGTCTGCCCACCAAAGTATCTCGGCGAGGTTGGGAAACATCAAGTTGGTGGAACAACGTAGATTGAACTCTTCGAGGATCTTGGGTGATGCGACCGAGCCTTGATATGGGCGGTGAGAGTAGAAAGTCAAGGAAAAAATACGGGCTGCGTATTGATCGAAACGATTCCAGTCGGATGCCGACAGATCGGAGGCGAATTCCTGTGGGTTTGAGCATAATTGTTGGCGTAATTGACCTCTGTCAAAAGCCAGCATCCACTCACCCATGTTTCATCGATGCATTTCAATCGAGACAAGACTTCCAGGAGCGGGTAGAAGCTATCCATGTGTCTCCAAAGCCACCTCAGTGAACAATCGCTCCAGTACTGGCATGTTTGTGCAACCGCTGCTTGCGCTGAAGGTGTCGCCACCCGAAGTATTTCATCCAGAATCTCCGGAACACTGAGAGCTATTCAAGGATTTAAGAATGTCTCACACTTGAAATTGTAAATATGGGGTATACTTACCAGACTCCATTTGTATATGGGTGGGTTGAGATTGAAACTGTGACTTTAACAAGATCCCGCTTTTGCCGAAGGCATTTATCAGCATCCTAAATAAATCCATTCGGCTCACAGGTTAGGATTGCCGCCTCAGGTCGACTACTCGGCGGCCTAGTCGATGTCGGAATGGGCCTCTCGAAGTACACCGATCCCCACTCTGCCGGCTGCGGTCAACGTTCAGCTAATAGTAAACACGTCTCAAAGTAGCCGAGCTGAGCCGTAACACTATCTTCAAACCCGAAGTTGTACGGAACCTCTCTGGCTGATTCAGCAATAAAAATCGCTTCCAGGTCGGTTCAGGGTGAGAAAATCCAGGGCGTTGGTTTAGTTGGAATGTTTGTGCCGATAGCTGAGGTTTCTACTACAATGCATGAGCTTCGAGTTCAAGCAGTGCAGTATTGCGAAAAGCGAAGCAGATCGAAGACTAGCACTACAGTCGAATCGCGCCACAGGAGGCTCTCAAATCGTAACTCAATTTCTTATATTAAAAGGAGGGTATGGGGTGACATGCTGTCCTTTGAGAAGGTCATCCAGTATATTCACCGGCTCGCGAAGGGAGGTTTGATCAGCGAACCACCTTATCATGACCCTGAAACTAAAGATTGGGGGCATCAGAGTAGGAATTAACGACGCGAAGAGTTCGAATGCGAATATCAAAGAGTAGTGCTGCATTGTCAAGACGTTATATTTTGAGGAAACTTGAAGGAATGCCTTAACTGGTTGAAAAGTAGCTTTTTTTAAGTCTTTAAATTCTGATGAGCCCATTGGTTCGGCAAGTCCTTACAAATATAATACCTATCTACCAGAAGCGATGAGTGGTCGATAGCTGGAGAGTGTCTAATGCTTGATTGCTTGGAAGCGAAAAACACCGCCATGGCTTTAGGCTCTACATCGAAGTGAGAATCGAACGGTTGACAATATTCTCCTTTAAACGGTCGGCGCTGGCGTGCATCATCTTCACGTTTTCTGAGATGACGGACCAGAAGGTAGCCCGGCGACGACGTTCTTCAATGTCTTCCCAGCTTGAATCCAGAAACCTTACGTGGTTTGGGGTTCTGCGTCCCTTGATCTTGCCTCCGATCGCTGTAATTCCCGCTAGGTAAAGCGACGCGACCTGCACGCTCCCTTCAGGACCTGGGGAGGTGCCGAAGTTGATGACGGCGAGTCGATGACGATGAATATCCGACTGTATATCAGGCATCTCACCGGTGTCCAGTGAATTAACATAGATGCTCAACTGAGCCAATCGAGAGAAACTTTGCGCGAAGGTGCCGACGCTGCGCAAGGGCTGACCAAAATCGAGTCCGACTCCGATCGCTGGGCTTGAGCACAGCGAGAGAATTTCGAGGTCGGGCCATGAGCTAGCCATGGTAGCGATATCTTCATCACCGTAGGATATTGTGGAAGGAGACTCTACGAGCAGTTCTACGAGTGCCGGACACTGAAGTAAAGAGCGGAAGAGATCGAACGGAAGGGATTGTGCGGATACCGTAGTGATGGCATCCGAATACAAAGCCAAATTGATCACAGTAAGGGAGGGCTGTGATATCGACAGGCTCGAACAGAAACTTTGGAGCTCGGCATGGCGGAAAGACTTTTGGTTGACCAATGTGAGGCGACGTAGGCGGGATCGATGTGATTTTGCCACCAAGTCAGGAGCGCTAGCTAGGGAGGTGTGGAGCGTAAGCCTGTCCAGCGACGGGAAGATTTCGTCGTGCCAATCAAACTCCATCCCTAACTCTCGCGGGGTCTGATACTCTGGATAGACGCTCAATATGTACGCCCTGAGATAAGGAAGCTGACCAAGAACGGTCACGATTGCCCTAGTTGCGGAGCACGGTGGGAGGGCGACGAAGGACAACGTTGTTTGATCCGCAAGGATGGCGGGAAGCCGATCCAAGAAGGCTTGATCGTGAGCCCTCATAGTGAGCTGGAGGTCAGTGAGGTGGATCTTCCTTGGCCCGAGGACCCCAAGGACGCCGAGACACTCCTTGTCTATTGCTTTTCCACAGGTGAGCACGAGGGACTTGATAGTGGGAACTAGGAACATGAGTATAGGGAGAAGTTGTAAGGTTGTGTCTGTCCTCCATATTAACTCGGTGAGTTTGGGGAACATCGAGTCGGGCGTAGGGCAATGTCGGTTGAACTCATCTAGGATCTGCGGTGATGGGACAGAGTCATCTTGGTTCCGGTATGAACGACTTGGAGAGAATTTCATAGAATGAATGCGGGCCGCGTATTGACTAAAGCGATGCCAGTCGGATGCCAAGAGATCGGATGTGAATGACTATGGATTTTGTGTATGATGACCGATGTCAGATTGTCAAAGCTGGAAAAACACTCACCCATGTATTATCAGTGCATATCAATGGAGAGAGTAGCTCTAGGAGCGGATAGAAGCTTTGCATGCGTCTCCAAAGCCACCTTAATGAGCAATCGCTCCAGTACTGGCACGTCTGTGCCGCCGCTGCCTGCGTTGATGGTGTCGCTAGCTGAAGTATTTCATCCAGGATCTCGGGAACGGCGAGAGCTATTCAAGTATTTATAGGCATTCTGTACTTGACACAAAGCAATTGACAACTTACCGGATTCCATTGTGGATGATCTGGGCTTGATCGAAATTGTGACATTAGCAAGACCCCGCGTGTTCCGATCGGTCTCGACAAACGTCATGTTTGGTGAACTTCCACTCAGCGCGCCCAGCTCAGCCTCGTACGATGAACTTGGCTTCGATGCATCCGGATCATCGGACTCGGCCAAACATTATATTCCTTGGCAGGGCGGCGCAATGTCATCAGACTCTAAACTTCCTTGCATAAACTTACTACAGTACTTCAAGTATTATCAGGATGCTCTGTCCCCCTTTGTTTAGCCTCAGTTCTCATGCCAACTTGGAGCTATCAAACACGAGGGAGGATGAAGTGTTCCCGGGTGCAACCTAAAGCCGCACGAAACACATCCAACTGTGATGCGACTCAATTGCTTATTCAATTCAAGAACCAGATCATTACTTCATAATCCGGTGGCGCGACTCCTGTTAATGCGATCGAGTTGTTTGTGTTTCAAAACACTATTGCGGTACCGTATCCGTCCATACAAAGCGTTCATCTCCCTCGTTTTTATTTTTATTTTTCCCTTTCCCGCTTCAATCCACCGTAGTCCATTCTCTTTGGTCACCCTCTTAAGGATCCATGAACGACTTCAGCAATGAACGCTCCAATTTTTGGATGGAGCCTCTTGTGACATCATTCGACCGATTTTCGCCCCTTGGTGCACTGTGCTAGGCGTGACGCACCCTCCCTTCATGTAGGTTCTCGGTGACAAACGGATCCAATGCACTCGGGCAGGTTAAGTACAAATTGAAAACACCGTCATACACTCGGGCTCTGCGTTGACGGGAGAATTGAATGGTTCAAACATATCATGAGTCTCTATTCAATGGCTGGTGCCGTCGTGAATCCGATTCACATTTGCGGAGACGTCAGACCAGAAGGCTTCCCGGCGACGGCGTTCTCCATTGTCTTCCCTGCTTGAAACCAAAAACCTCACGTAGTCGTGACTTCTCCGACCCTTTATTACGCCTCCGATCGTTATCACGTCCACTAGGTAACGCGACGCAGCCTCTGCGCTCCCCAGATGGCCTGGAGACGTGCCGAAGTTGATTCTCGTGAGTCGGCGATAGTGAACTCCAGGCTGTGCGTCAGCTGTCATACCAACATCCAGCGAATTGATGTAGATGTTGAGTTGAGTCAGTCGATTGAAGCTTTGCGTGAACGTGCCGACGCTTCGCAAGGGCTGGCCAGCACCGAAGCCGGCACTCATCGCTGGGCTCGAACAGAGCTTGAGAACCTGGAGCTCGCGCCAGGAGCTCGCCATGGTCACGATATCTTCATCACCATACGTCATCGCGAGGTGAGACTCTATGAGTAGTTTTACCAGTGCCGTACATTGAAGCAGAGGGCGGAAGTGATCGAAGGGAAGCGGTTCCGTTGATCCCATGGCTGGGTATAAAATCAAATTGATCACAGTGAGGCGGGATTGTGATGCTGATAGGTTTGAGCAAAAAGTCAGAAGCTCCTCATAGTTGAAGAGCCTTCGGCTGATCAGTGCGATGCGACTTAGCCGTAGTTGATGCGATTTTGTCACCAAGATCGAGGCGTTGGCCAATGAGGTGCACAGTGTAAGCCCTTCCAGTGATGGGAAAGTCTCGTCATGCCAATCAAATTCCATTCCCATCTCTAATGGGATCTGAAACTCCGGCAAAATCCTTGATATATACTCGATGAGAGAGGGAAGCTGTCCAAGGACGGCCACAATTGCCGGGGTTGCGGAACATATTGGGAGCGAAACGATAGTTAATTCTCTCTGATCCTCCAGAATGACCGGAAGACAATCCAGGAAGGCTTGATCATGAGTTGGCACTACGAGGTCCAATTTAGTCAGGGAGATATTTCTTGGCCCAAGAACCTCGAGGATGTCAATACATTCGTTGTTCATTGATTCTCCATAGGTGAGTAGACTGAGACTTGACGGTCGGAACCAGGAATAGGAGGATTGGGGGAAGCTCCATTGTTGTTGCCGCCGTCCATATTACCTCGGTGAGGTTGGGAAACATCAGGCCGGGCGTGGGGCAATGCCGAGTGAACTCATCCAACATCTGGGGCGATGCGACAGAACCGGCTTGGCTCTGGTGTGGGAGGCGTGGAGTGAACTTCATAGAATGGATACGAGCCGCGTACCGACCAAAGCGATTCCAGTCGGATACCGACAGATCGGACATGAACTCCTGAGGATGGTTTGCGCAAGATGATCAACGTGATGGATATCAGATTGTCGGGGCTAGCGAGTACTCACCCAAGTACCATCAATGCAGACCAATGGAGATAAGAGTTCAAAGAGCGGATAGAAGTTCTCCAAAGCCACCTTAGTGAACAATCGCTCCAGTACTGGCACGTTTGTGCCGCCGCTGCCTGTGTTGACGGTGGCGCCAGCTGAAATACTTCATCCAGGACCTCGGGAATGCCGAGAGCTATTCATATATTTATGGGTATTCTGCACTTGACACAGAGAATTGACAACTCACCGGACTCCATGGAGGTGGGCTTGATCAAAATTGTGACATTAGCAAGACCCCGTGTGTTCAGTCAACGCCGACCGCAAGCGTCATGGTTAGCGAGGCCCAAGTGTTGAGCCTCGGCCAAACATAATATTCCTTGGCAGGGCAGCGCGATATCATCAGACTCTGAACTTTCCTGCATTCTCTTTCCGTTGGGGCCTACATACTTCAAGTTTTATCAGGATACTGTGCTCCCCCTTCGTTTAGCCTCCCTTCCTATGCCAACGGCTTGGATCCATCAAACACTTTCAGAGATGAAATGTTCCCGAGGGTAACCTAAAGCCACACGAAACACGCTGGACTTATCTAGCTCTAATGCGATTCGATTGCTTATTCGCTTTAAGAATTGAACCGTCACTCCATAATCCAATGGCGCAACTCCTGTTACTGCGATCGAGCTGTTTGTGTTTCAAATACTACTACGGTACCATACCCGAGTCTTATAAAGTATTCATCTCCCTGTTGTTTTATTTTTATTTTATTTTTTTGGCTACCGGCCTCTGCAGTGGACGCTCTAACCGGGAGCTTTTTGTGACATGATCCGACTGATTTTCGCTCCTGGTGCACTTCTCTAGACATAACGCATGCTCTCTTCATAAAGAAACGACACTCTATTTCATAGCATTGATCCTCTGGCTGGGGAAGGTTGTCAGCAAGTCTTGACGTAGTGATTCCAAGACTACATCTCAACCCATTGGCTGAGCATGCAATTGAATTTCCACCATTTTCTAATAGGTTCTCATTGACAGGCGGGTCCAATGCCCTCGGGTAGGTTAAATACAAACTGAAAGCACCTTGATACAGCCGGGCTCTGTGTCGACGGGAGAATTGAATGGTTTGAACATATCATTATCTCATATTCAATGATTGCTGCCGGCGTGAACCGTCTCCACACTCTTGGAGATTTCAGACCAGAAGGCAGCCCGGCGACGGCGTTCTCCATTGTCCCCCCTCTGTGAAACTAAAAACCTCACGTAGTCGGCACTTCTCCGACCCTTGATCACGCCTCCAACCGTTATCATGTCCGCCAAGTAACGCGACGCAGCCATTACACTTCCCGGAGGGCCTGGAGATGTGCCGAAATTGATTTCAGTGAGTCGACGATGGTGAATGTTGGACTCTGCATCAGACGTCAAACCAACATCCAGCGAATTGACATAGATACTGAGGTAAGCCAGTCGAGGGAAACTTTGCGTGAAGGTACCGACGCTTCGCAAGGGCTGACCAACACTGAAGCCGATACTCATCGCTGGACTCGAGCAGAGCCTCATAACCTCGAGGTCGGGCCAGAAGCTAGCCATGGTCGCGATATCTTTATCATCATAGGTCATCGCGAGGTGGGACTCTACGAGTAGTTTTACCAGTGCCGTACATTGAAGCAGAGGGCGGAAGAGGTCGAAGGGAAGCGGTCTCGTTGATCCCATGGTCGGGTATAAAACCAAATCGATCACAGTGAGGCGGGGCTGTGATGTTGACAGGTTTACGCAAAAGTTAGGGAGCTCTTCGTAGCTGAAGAGCCTTCGGGTGATCAGTGCGATGTGACGTAGTCGTAGTTGGTGCGATTTTGTCACCAAGTCGGAAGCGTCAGCCAGTGAGGTGCAGAGGGTAAGCCTTTCCAGTGATGAGAAAGTCTCGTCGTGCCAATCAAACTCCATTCCTATCTCCAATGGGATCTGAAACTCCGAGGAAATAGTTGTTATGTACTCCGTGAGAGAGGGAAGCTGTCCAAGGACGGTCACAATCGCCGGGGTTGCGGAACACAGTGGTAGCGCAACGATAGTTAATTCTCTCTGAGCCACGAGGATGGCGGGAAGACGATCCAGGAAGGCTTGATCATGAGTTTCCACTGTGAACTCGAGTTTAGTCAGGGAGATCTTCCTTGGTCCAAGTACCTCTAGGACATCAATGCATTCTTCGTTCATTGATCCTTCACACGTAAGCCTGAGAAACTTGACAGTCGGAACCAGGAATAGGAGAACAGGAGGGAGTTCCAAAGTTATCGCCCTCCATATTACCTCGGTGAGGTTAGGAAACATCGAGTCGGGCGTGGGGCAATGCCGAGTGAACTCATCCAACATTCGGGGTGATGCGACAGAGCCCATTTGGCCCTGGTATGGGAGGCGTGGAGTGAACTTCATAGAATGGACGCGAGCCGCGTACCGACCAAAGCGACTCCAGTCGGATGCCGACAGATCGGACGTGAACTCCTGTGGGTGGTTTGCGCACGATGATCAACGTAATGGACATCGGATCGTTGGAGGTTGCGAGTACTCACCCAAGTACCATCAATGCAGACCAATGGAGATAAGAGTTCAAAGAGCGGGTAGAAGCTCTCCATGTGTCTCCAAAGCCACCTTAGTGAACAATCGCTCCAGTACTGAGATGTTTGTGCCGCCGCTGCCTGCGTTAATGGTGTCGCCAGCTGAAGTATTTCATCCAGGATCTCGGGAACGGCGAGAGCTATTCAAGGTTCATGAGCATTCTATACTTGACCCAAGCAGTTGGCAACACACCAGATTCCATCGCGGATGTCAATCTGGGCTTGGTCGAAATAATTGTGACTTTAGCAAGACCCCGTGTTGTCCGAAGTCCATCTTGGCAGATGTCATCACGCTCTGAGCTGCCTTATCGCAACGGCTGTCAGATAGCTCTGAGTGAACCCGTCTCTTTCAGTTTAAGCCTCTCGCTTCTTCGAGTCTTATCGTGATATTCTCTTTCCCGCTACAAGCGTAGTTCTGCCGGTCCATCTTTATGGACCTTCACTTCCCATGCTGGCGGCTTAGATTTTTCTAGTCAATGAGACGCTCTGGAAAATGCCGTGACAATTCGGTTGCAGGGTAGGTCCAGCGGTCAGACAGGTTAAGTACAGACGAAAAAATGCCGTCATGCACCCAGGCCCCGAATCGACGGGAGAATTGAATGGCTCAACGTATCATTGTTCTAGATTACGTGGTGCTACCATGAATCTTCTTCACATGTACAGAGATGTCGGACCAGAATGCAGCCCGGCGACGGCGTTCGTCAATGTTTCTCCCAGATGAAAGCAAGAATCTCACGTAATCAAGACTTCTCCGCCCCTTGATCACGCCCCCGATCGTTGTAATGCCTGCTAGGTAAAGCGACGCAGCTTCGGCGCTCCCTGGAGGTTCCGGAGATGTGCCAAAGTTGATTTCAGTGAGACGACGATGACGAATGTTGGTCTGCGCATCAGACGCCAAACCAACATCCAGTGAATTGATATAGATACTGAGGCTGGCCAATCGAGAGAAACTTTGCGCGAAGGTGCCAACGCTTCGCAATGGTTGGCCAGCATCGAGGCCGATGTCCATCGCCGGACTCGAGCAGAGCCTGAGAACCCGGAGGTCGGGCCAGGAGCTAGCCATAGCCGCGATATCTTCATCACCATAGGCCATCGCTAGGCGAGACTCTACGAATAATTCTACAAGTGCCGTACACTGAAGCAGAGGACGGAAGAGATTGAAGGGAAGGAGTTGCATCGATTTTATGACTGGGTATAGAGCCAGATCGATCACAGTGAGGCAGGACTGTGATGCTGACAGGTTTGAACAGAACTTCAGAAGCTCTTCGTAGCTGAAGGGCCTTCGGCTGATCAGTGCGATGTGACGTAGCCGTAGTTGATGCGATTTTGCCACCAAGCTGGAAGCGTCAGCCAGTGAGGTGCAGAGCGTAAGCCGTTCCAACGATCGGAAAGTCCCATTATGCCAATCAAACTCCATCCCCATTTCCAGTGGGATCTGAAATTCTTGGGAAATGCTTGATACATACTCCACAAGAGAGGGAAGCTGTCCAAGGACGGCCACAATCGCCGGGGTTGCGGAGCACAGTGGGAGGGCAACGATAGTTAATTTTCTCTGAGTCGCGAGAATGGCGGGAAGACGATCCAAGAAGGCTTGATCATGAGTCTGCATTGTGAGCTCAAATTCAATGAGGTAGACCTTCCTTGGTCCAAGGACCTCAAGGATGTCGATGCATTCGTCGTTCATTGATTGTCCACAGGTGAGCCTGAGAGACTTGACGGTCGGAACCAGGAATAGGAGGATTGGAGGAAGTTCCATCATTGTTGCCGCCCTCCATATTACCTCGGTGAGGTTGGGAAACATCGAGTCGGGCGTGGGGCAATGCCGAGTGAACCCGTCCAACATCTGTGACGATGCGACAGAGCCCCTTTGGCTCTGGTATGGGAGGCGTGGCGTGAACTTCATAGAATAAACGCGGGCCGCGTATCGACTGAAGCGATTCCAGTCGGATGCCGACAGATCGGACGTGAACTCCTGTGGACGGTTTACGCATGATGATCAACGTGATGGATATCGGATTGTCGGGGCTGGCGGGTACTCACCCAAGTGCCGTCGATGCAGACCAATGGAGACAAAAGTTCCAAGAGCGGGTAGAAGCTTTCCATGCGTCTCCAAAGCCACCTTAAGGAACAATCGCTCCAGTACTGGCACGTTCGCGCCGCCGCCGCTTGTGTTGACGGTGTCGCTAGCTGAAGTATTTCATCCAAGATCTCGGGAACGGCGAGAGCTATTCAAGAATCATGAGCATCCCGCACTTGAAGCTCGGAGTTCGGTGACAACTTACCACTCTCCATACACAACCGCGTCAAGTCGATGGGCTGGGACTGGGTAGGTAGGATTGAAATTGTGACTTTAACAGAGAGCCCGCTTGAGGGCCGCCAATCCATCCGACCATTGGTGAGTTTGTTCACCAGGGTCCTAGGCTTTTCCAGTGGCAGCCATCTTATTCTGATGATCAGATGGCATCTTGTTATTTTGCACCGTGACTCTTCAACGGTGACTCTTCAACGACCTGTTCCTGAGGCGGCTGGTCATCCACTCCTTATACAAACGTCTCTTTTCTTCTTCAAGGACGAAAATGTCACTCTCACCAAATTTCAACCCACGCTGTCTCTCTTAAATGTTCATTTAGTGCTATGGGCTCTCGACTTCGTCGCGAGCACGTGGAGCACCCCAATCCCTCCTCCGATGGACGCTCCCGACTGCCATCGATCCACTTTTGAATGTGCACCGTGATGTACCTACGAATCACTTCTCTGGTTATTTCACACTCATAGCTGTCTAAAATACCATGGTTGTCAGCCACCACCGCACTTGCCGATATCTGCATGGGAGCTCTTCCTCTTCCTTGGCTTTTATTGCAAGGTTGCTTTGGGAATCATCATAAACTGATCGGCCATTCATAGCCTCATGTGGTCGAGCTTCGCAAGTTGGCGGACCCAACGAATAGCCATCTCTTATCTCCCCTATTCCTCATCCCCAAGTATGAATTGAATTGCCTTTCTAGGGCCTCTCATGACATCATGAAATAATGACTACCTGTCGACATGCTTTCGGTGGTGCCGCACCGCCTTGGGCTCGATGTAACGACATATACTGTACAACCTCGTTGATTTACGACGATATTCTTGACTGAATTAGTGGCCTTGATTTGTTCATTAATAATATACAGCCAGGACTTGGCGCGTGCCCGGGTATATTGTGCGCCCAACTTCGGGTCTGGGTCTAGTTTCCACTTATAACAGATATCCGGCCCTTGATCTGCAATGCTAAGTACAAACGCAAATACTGCCATGCACTCGGGCTCTGCATCGACGAGAGAATTGAATTGGTCAACATATATCATTATCCCATATTTAATGGTTGGTGCCGGCGTGGATCATCTTCACACTATGGGATATTCTGGACCAGAAGCTAGCCCTACGACAGCGTTCCTTAGCGGCTTCCCCACTTGAATCCAAAAACCTAACGTGGTCAAGACTTCTCCATCCCATGATCCCGCCTCCGATCGCTGTGATTCCCGCTAGGTAAAGCGACGTAACTTGCGCGCTCCCTGGGGGATCTGGGGATGTGCCGAAGTTGATGACGGCGAGCCGACGACGGTGAATATCTACTTGTGCATCAGACATCTCGCCGACGTCCAGTGAATTAACGTAGATGCTCAGCTGAGTCAATCGAGAGAAACTTCGCGCGAAGGTGCCGACGCTGCGCAAGGGCTGGCCAACATCGAGGCCGACCCCGATTGCTGGACTCGAGCACAGCGTGAGAACTTGGAGGTCGGGCCATGAGCTAGCCATAGTGGCGATATCATCATCGTCGTAGGTCATCGCAAAGGGGAACTCTATGGACAGTTCTACGAGTGCAGTAAATTGAAGCAGAGAATGGAAGATATCGAACGGAAGGGGCTGTTTAGATCCCGTGGTGATGGTATCCGAGTATAAAGCCAGAGTGATCCCAGTGAGGGAGGGTTGTGATATCGACAGGTTCGAACAGAAAGTCGGGAGCTCGGCATGACCGAAAGGCTTTCGGTTAACCAGTGTAAGGTAACGTAGCCGCGATCGATGCGATTTTACCATCAGGCCGGAAGCGTCGGCCAATGAGGTGTAGAGCGTGAGCCTATCCAGCGATAGGAAGACTTCATCATGCCAGTCAAACTCCATCCCCATTTCTCGTGGGATCTGAAACTCCGGGAAAACGCTCATCCTGTACGTCTTAAGACATGGAAGCCGACCAAGAACGGCCACGATCGCCCGAGTTGCGGAACATGGTGGGAGGGCAATGAAGGACAATTCCATTTGATCCGCGAGGATGGCGGGAAGCCGATCCAAGAAGGCTTGATCGTGAGTCCTCATTGTGAGCTGGAAGTCAGTGAGGTGGATCCTCCTTGGCCCGAGGACCTCAAGGACGCTGAGACACTCTTTATCCATCGCTTTCCCACAGGTGAGCACGAGAGACTTCACAGTGGGAACTAGGAATAGGAGTATAGGAGAAAGTTGCATGGTCTTTTCCGCCCCCCACATTACCTCGGTAAGATTGGGGAAGATCGAATTGGGCGTGGGGCAATGTCGGTTGAACTGATCCAGAATCTGTGGTGATACGGCAGACGTCTCTTGTTTCTTGTATAAATGACTTGGTGAGAATATTATGGAATGAACGCGAGCCGCGTATTGACTGAAACGGTGCCAGTCGGATGCCGACAGATCGGAGGTAAACTCCTGTACGTTTTGTGTACGATGATCAATTTCGGTTCGTCGAAGCTGGCAAAACACTCACCCATATATTATTAATGCGCACCAATGGAGACAATAACTCCAGGAGCGGATGGAAGCTTTCTATGCGTCTCCAAAGGCACCTCAGTGAACAATCGCTCCAGTACTGACATGTCTGTGCCGCCGCTGCTTGCGCTGGTGTTGTCGCCCGCTGAAGTATTTCATCCAAGATCTCGGGAACGGCGAGAGCTACTCAAAGACTCATGAGCATTCCGTACTTGAAGCGAGGAATCCGGCGACAACACACCAGACTCCATTATGCACAAGCCGCCACTAGGTAGGATTAGAACTGTGACTTTAACAAGACCCCGCTTTGACTTTGACCACGCCCATTTCACAGTAGTGTTCACTCATCTGTAACATCAGACTGCATGTCGTATGTCCATCTGAAATGATCATACAGTTACAGTAAGTGGTTTCCCCTTGACAGATCTACTGATGCGGAATTCCAAGTATCCATCTCTCATATTCTTTCAAATTTCCTTTGAGATTTCCCCGAAAATCTATTATGAATCAGTATTACTTTTTTCATTCCCTAACACAACCATGTCTGGGCACACACAATTCGGATTGGCATGTCAAGTTGTCCTTGTTTCAGATCAGTGCAACACTTTGGCCGTGCTTTTGCTTCTGGAAGTCGGATGTCACTCTTGGCTCACTTTTATCACCGATTGTCTCTTTGGTTGGAGAGGTCTAGACGGCGATCGGCGAGGCTTCAGGTGGAGTCTCTTGGCTTCCAGCCCCATGTCTCAAAGCACCCATTGACTCGATGTTCAACCCCTTTCCTTACTTCTCTAATAGGGCCATGGTCTTTCAGTGAGCAGAGATAGTATGATACTCAGTTACGTGAATTGCAGCAGAAAACACAGTCATTGGGGGATTGGGTATTTCAACGAATCATCGTTCTACATGAAATGGTTGTCGCCGGCGTGGATCATCTCCACACGCTCGGAGATGTCAGACCAGAAGGCGGCTCGGCGACGACGTTCCTTGAGGCCTCTCCTGTTCAAGTTCAAAAACCGAGCGTGATCGAGACTTCTCCGAGCTTTGATCACGCCTCCAATCGTTATCATGTCCGCTAGGTAAAGCGACGCAGCTTCTGCGCTCCCTGCAGGGCATGGAGACGTGCCGAAGTTGATTTCGGTCAGTCGATGATGGTGAATAACAGACCGTGTGTTGGATGTCAAACCAACATCCAACGAATTAATGTAGATGTTGAGCTGAGCCAATCGAGAGAAACTTCGCGTGAAGGTGCCGACGCTCCGCAAGGGCTGACCAATAGTGAGGCCGATGTCCATCGCTGGGCTCGAGCAGAGCCTGAGAACCTGAAGGTCGGGCCATGAGCCAGCCATGGTCGCGATATCTTCATCACTATATGTGATCGCCAGAGGAGACCCCACATATAGTTTTACGAGTGCCGTACATTGGAGTAGAGGGCGGAAAAGGTCGAAGGACAAGGGGTCTGTCGAACACATGGCGGCGTTTGAGTATACATCCAGGTCGATCACAGTGAGGCAAGGCTGTGATGCTGACAAGATTGAACCAAAAGTAGCAAGTTCCGCATAGGTGAAGGGATTTCGGTTGACCAGCTCGAAGTGACGTAGCCGTGGTTGGCGGGGCTTCGCCATGAAAGTGGAAGCGTTGGCCAGCGACGTGTAGACAGCAAGCGTATCCAACTCCGGGAAGGCCCCATCATGCCAATCAAATTCCATCCCCAGCTCCCGCGGGACAAGAAACTCTGGGGAGATATTCAACGCGTAGTGCTTGAGAGAGGGGAGTTGACCGAGGACGGCCACAATCGCCGGGGTTGCGGAGTACGGTGGGAGACGAACTTTGGTCAATTGCATTTGATCCGCAAGAATGGCGGGAAGGAGATCCAAGAAGGCTTGATTGTGATGCTGCACTGTGAGTTCAAGTTCAGTGAGGTAGATCTTCCTTGGTCTAAGGACCTCAAGGACGTCGATGCATTCTCTGTTCATTACTCTTCCGCAGGTAAGCCTGAGAGACTTGACGGTAGGAACTAGGAATAGGAGGATGGGGAAAAGTTCCATCGTCGTTGTCGCCCTCCATATTACCTCGGTGAGGTTGGAAAAAATTGAGTTGGGCGCGAGGCACTGCCGAGTGAACTGATTTAACACCTGGAGCGATGCGACAGAACCCGCTTGACCCTTGTACGAGAGACGCGGGGTGAACTTCATCGAATAAATCCTGGCCGCGTATCGACCGAAGCGATTCCAGTCGGATGCTAATGGATCGGATGTGAATATCTGTTGGTTTGCGCGGTGATGATCAACATGACAATCGATCTCTCGTCGTAAAAGGCGGGCGAGTACTCACCCAAATATTATCAATGCAAATCAATGAAGACAAGACTTCAAAGAGCGGATAGAAGCTATCCATATGTCTCCAAAGCCATCTGAGTGAACAGTCGCTCCAGTACTGGCACGTCTGTGCCGCCGCTGCCTGCGTTGATGGTGTCGCTCGCTGAAGTATTTCATCTAAGATCTCGGGCACGGCAAGAGCTATTCAAAGATTCATGAGCAATCCGTACTTGAAGTTTGGAATCTAGCGACAACTTACCATACTCCATTGCATATGCGGGCGGGATTGGAATTGTGATTCTAATAAGACCCCGCTTTTGGCGATTGCATCACCGCTACCGCTGCTATTATCAGTTCACAGGAGCTTTCAGCTCAAGGCTGGCGGTTTTTACCGACTTTCAAGTCTTCTCAGGAGCAGTCATCTCATTCCGACGATCAGATGGCACATTAGTGTTTTAGGCTGTAACTATATGTCGACCTGCTGGTGAAGACCCCGTAATCAACCCCCCATACATGTGCCCTATGTCTTTTTTGTTGAGGAAAAAGAAGTCGTTATTAGCAGGTTTTTCACCTACACTATCTCTCTTGGAATGCTGGCCCGGTACAGTCAGCCCTCGACTTCATTGCTCACACGTGGGATACCCCAATCCCACTCCAACGGACGCTCATTACTTGCCTGTCACGACTGTCACTGGACATGTCGACAATGATGCTCCTGCGACTGCCGCTTCTCTGGTTGTGTATACACTCATAGCTGTCTACAGCACCACAGTCGCCAGATACCACCCCCTGCACTAGTGCTATTCTCTGATATCCTCATGGCAGCTCTTCCATTCCTCAGCTAATATTGTTGTACCTGTGCATTCAGTTTCGTTGGTTGAGCGTTGTTCTACGGTGATCGAGGGTCTCACTCGGTGGAGCCTCGGTATGTCAGTCAGCGAACCGTATCAAATGGCCACCACCCCCCCGACCGTATCATCCCCCACTCTTCATTCCTAAATAGGAATTGAATTGCCTGTGCTATTGCCACGGATGATATTACTGTCTGTCAGCCCCCTCTTGGCACGCGTTTTCGGCGGTGCTGCACCGCCTCGGACTCGGTATCCTGTGCGCTTTCATTGTTGCCACCGACTCTCACAACGACATCCTTGACTGAATTAGTCGCTTTGATCCGTTCATTGATGATATTTGATCAGGGACTGCATACCCTGGTCTATTGGGCGCCCAACTTCGGCTCCGGGTTCCGGGTTCGTTTCCGAGGGCATGAACTACGCGTCATGTGTGCCGACGCATTTGATTCACCTGGCCAGGTCTTGTATTGCCTTCCATTGCGTCCAGCTCTTCATTTCATAGCTCCGGACATAACATGGCGGGTGGGGACAAGGTGGGAACAACCTGCGGATGTCGGGTCGTATTTCGACGGCAACTTTAGGCGCAACAGATCTGATAGGTTTATCCACGACTTCATGGGACATACATGGAGTGCGAGTTGTTGTAGAAAATCATTGCAAGGGTCTCACATGATTGGTGCCTTATCAAACTTCCTTCTTGAGGACCGCAGTCCATGCCCCCTTCTCGCCGGGTATACAAAGCATGAGGCACACCTATCTGCCACCAATCATAGACGGATCGGTAAAGTCGTGGGAGGGAGCTCAATCCCATTCTTCTCGCCGACAACGTGTGGCTTGAAGGCCTCTCCCCGGCGGCCGTGCACCGTGAAAATGCTTCTTGAATCTTGAGAAGCACCATATATAGGCGCTGGACTACACTTCGCCCAGCTGCCCCATGGAGTGATGATCGACCGGATGGCCATGACTCGGTATGGACTCTCAGTGTTAGTGAAAAGTAAGGGCAACACGAGGGTCGATGTGTCCTCGATTTTAGCGCACAAAGACAAGGGAGTGTCATGGGAAGCATAGTTTGTTGAGCTCATCGTTGAAGTATAATACGTCCAACCTTTTTCTGAGACTCGTACTGTTCTAGCCTAGATAGGTATCAAGTTCGGTAGGTTGAGAAGTTCGGACAGTGGGTGTAAAAATGTACTGACTGCGTGATTTTACCGTTTCGCGGGTTGCCGATCGGATCGTGCCTCGAGATATTGGCTCCGTCATGGGGGGTGATCCTATATCCCGCAGCACAGGTTGCACCCATGGCAGTGAAAAACCACCTCTCAGATCCGTTTGAAACCCGTCGCGTAACAGCGGATCACAGCCTGGATACAGAGTGGGGAGTCAGTGACTACATTTGAACCCGCTGTCGGTCTCAAAAGAGCGCGGCTTCTGTAGATCCTAGCCGACTTCACCGGACGACCCTCAACACACCAGGGTCCCTTGCTGCTTTTTTGTGTTTTGAATTTCGCCAAGCCCTTGTTGCCGTACTTATACCCGTCGTCATCCGCACCTCCTCTCTTTCCTCCACGACCCCCCAATTTCCCCCCCTTCCAGCTACTAAGCCTCACCTGTCAATAATGACTGGCCCACCTAGCACCATGACTGGCGAGTCCGGCACCGGCACCAATGCTGGACATGGCGGTGTAAACCACTTTGCTGATGCTCACGGGGGCGAGCGCCCGTACCTCCTCCGTGTCATCAACAAGCATCTCAGCAACGGTCAAGAACACGCTGAGAAACACATCCATTCTCATCACGCACCCGTTCACGCACGACATCTCTTCAAAGTGAGTGGGAATAATAGCCGCGCAACGCCGGGACTTTCGGCCATCTGATTCTAACCCACCTCCCCCCTTCCTTCTGTTCTGCAGCGCCCAGTGGTTCGTCAGTGGGTTTACGGTGGAAGACTCTTCCGCGAGAAGGCGAGCCGCGAGGCTGCCAAGACGGAGCTGTTCTTCGATCTCGTGTACGCCAAGATCGATCCGGTTATTCAATGAGCACGCGATACTCACTTTTTTGATCGTTTGGTGTCTCATTAGGTTCGTTGGTATCATCCATCAACTAGCTGATGGAGCATCAGGTGTGTATCGATTGAATGAGGTGTGTTACTTGTATTCACCGAACTCTTTAATCCAGAATCGGCAACGGGAATCAACATTGCAAAGTGAGGAGTGATACCGTGACGCACTTGTCAAGAACATGTGGACAGCCATTAACCTTATATCCCTGTCCAGATTCATCTTGATCTTCTACCCATCGTGGTCGATCTGGTCCGATGTCAGGAATTACATCAACACCAGCGGAACCGACGACGTCGTCATGCGTATCTACATGTTCATCATCATGTGCCTCTTACTTGGATACAGCGCCAACGTCTCCGCAATCAAAATCGAAAAAGCCGGCGAGGCGGCCACCGCGGCTGCTGCTGGCGCCGTCACTGAAATCGTCAAGTTAGCCGGTCGATCTTTACTCGGACGTCAAGAAGCGACGACGTCGTCGTCGGGAGAATCAGCCCCAGTGGCCAGCTCAGGTGGTCCCTCCGAGACTGGCACCGTCGGCGAGACCCCCGCGGAATCGCAGCACACATTCGCGGGTGGATACACCTTTGGCGAGGGATTCGCATCCGCTTTGTCCGCTGCTGCCGCCTACTTCCTCGTCGCCAGGCTCATCCGGATCTTGATCTACCTCACCTACGGTTATTCCCTCCCTCGGTTCAGACAGGCCCATTTCCTCCAGGCAGCCTGTCTCGCGATCATTTCGTGCATCTACCTCCCTTTAATCTGGGTCGCGAATCCGACTGTGGTCGTCACTCTGGCGTCTCTGGGTATCTTTGCAGAGTTGTCGAGTCGATACTTTGTTGGGCTTTACATCCGTCTTACGCATAGGAGAGTCGCCAAGAAGGGTCAGACGGGATGGTTAGTCGACACCTACCTTTTCCTCGTTTTCTGAATGAAGACTGACTCGATACCCCTGTTAGGTATGTGCCTGCACTCAATATCGAGCACTCGATGGAACGTACCGGTCTGTTCGTGATTCTTGTCATTGGAGAGGTGAGCATTCGCAACTGCTCCGTGCAAGGCTTTACTCAGCCTCTAACCCTGCAATGCTTTGTAGTCTATCATCAACGTGACATTTGCACCATTGGCTGGCTCGAGTCAATACGGCCCTCATTCGTGAGTACAAAGCTATCTGCAAGCCGCGTGAATATACCCACAGCTAACGTTTCTTGGTTGTGTAGGGAATACTGGCGTGCGCTCATGGGCTTGTCCATCAGTTTCTCCCTCTGCTGGATATACTTTGATGCCGACTCTAGCCGAGTGTTCATTCACGCTCTCAGGCGCCATTGGTGTACGTCTGAAACAAGTTATGCTACTATGACGCACGAAGTCCACCTGCTGAAATTACGTCTTCCCGCACAGTTACCAGCATCTCTTATACTCACATTCACTGGCCTCTCTGCGCCAGCTTGATCCTCATGTCCGCTGGTCTCGCCCGAATGGTCGCCAATGATCACTTTGAAAATTCTGGTTATCGTTGGATGTTCAGCGGCGCACTCGGATCTGCGGTCTTCTGTCTCGCCATCATCGGTTACCTCCACAAGAACCTCGACAAGATCGGTTCCGCCAGGATCCCCCGCCCCGTTCGCCTGGCAGCCCGTCTCGCCACGTCCGTCATCATCGTCTGTCTCCCACTCGCCGATGCCCTCGACGATACGTTGAAGACACTCGCCATCTGCGCGTGCATCCTCGTCGGTCTCGTCGCGTTCGAGATGTTTGGGAAACTCGGGTCGATCGGTGCGGGATGGGAAGACATGCATGACGAAGATTCGGAAGAGGAGGATGAGAGGGAACAGAATTTGGGTGAACTTCAAGCCAGTCCGAACTTTAATGCGGAATCCGTCAGCGAATCGCACATGCAGGAGGATACCACCGCCAATACCAGCGCTGATGGTCCTTCCAATGATCCAGAGAAGCAAGGCGGCGAGGAGGTGCAACAGATTCGGGATGCGACTGGTGAGCGGAATGGGCATTTGGCCATCATGGTGTCCCCACCGGAGGAACCGAGGGCGAGGATGCCTTCGACCACGTCGACGTCGCGACGCATCGCGTTGGAGGCGATGAGGACCGCGAGGCGGAAGGAGAAGGCGGCGCGTTGGGCGAAAGAGTTGCATGCGCTGACTGAGAATGAGAGGGGTGAGGATGATGTTGGGATGGAGGAGGATTTGGGAAATATTGAAGTCAGGGAGATCAACAGCAATCAACAGTGGGCGTATTCTGCTTGATTTGCCTGGGGTTTTCCTTTCCCCTTCCTCCTTTCTCTTCCTTTTTCTCCCCTCGGTCCTCCCGGAATCGGTTCTTGTTCTTGTTCTTGTTCCTGCTCGTTCTTGCTGTTTGTGATGTTGTTTCCCTCTTGATTCCTTTTCTCGGATATATCATTGTTGCCAGTTATATGCTTTTTTCGTTTCATCCAAAAATTCCATTTTTCGTTTCGAAACTATGGCATTCAAAATACATAACCGATATTGCCAGGTTTTCTACTTTTCGTAGTCGAAGCAGAAGGAAGTAACCAATATTCATCGGGTGAGGTCACGCCGGGCTCAGCAACGGAATCACGGTTTCAACATAGCTGTGAAACCCTTCATGTACTACATTATTCTTCTCAAGCAGAAGCAAGCTGTTACTGTGTTGGTAGGGTTCTTGTGGTGAGAAGAATAGACACCTAGATATAGCAGTCTCCTCCAAAAGAGCCTCAGCTGGGGTACCCTTCCACTGTGGCCATGGCACCCCAGGCTATGGAACATGGTGGGCTGGAAGAGATGGCAACATCAAGACCAATAGCAGGTATTTTCACAGCACTAGGATCATTTTGGGCTCCCTTTGACTTGAGAGCCAAGACTTGATAGCAAAGCACCAACATCAGAAGGGTATAAAAGGAGAACTGTCCTGCAAGTTGTCAGGCCATATTTAGGACTCACCAGCTCAGTAGGTGGCCTGGATTCATTCTCTAATGTGACACATTCATACTCTAGTATGGACATGCTGGGAGTTTGGCACAGGTTTGGTCATGAGTCTTTGCTCCAGAGGTTGTTGATGATGTTCTTTGCATATGGATATCTTGTTATATATTTCTGTTGTTTTGGTTCTGTGATCCTTTGAGGAATCAACTCCAGTGTTACAGATTCACTTCTCTTCATCCCTGCAATAAATACCTTCCTCAACTCCTCTGTGCCTGCACCTCAGATCTATTTCTGGTTTCAATTGTTTGTTGTTTCTTTCTTTCTCAAGGTCTGTCACATCTAAGCTGTGCTTATTTAATTAGAGGAACCAATCACTTGGACTAGCCAATGGCACTTAATGTATGCATTCAATCACCTCAAAACCTAGAGGTATAGCTATTATATATGTTAAGAGTTAGCTTCCTGCTAGACTCTGATATGCACAACTGTGCTAAGGGTGCCAACCAGGGGTACTTACTGATGGCTATGGAATGTGTTGTGAAGATGAATAAGAGAGGATGAGATTGAAGGTGCTTGATTACAAACAGGTGTTTGCAATGGGGAATCCTACAGCATTCCCCTTGCTCTATATATACTAATTTCAAAGGAAACTTCCAGAATGTTCTCCTAACGTCATCCTAAGGCTGACTGATCCTTTCACCATGCTGACTGAGCTTAGACTTGTAAACCACTTAGTTCTCCTAAGAGAAGTTTCCTACAATGGTCTGGCAATCCCTGAATA